>SJYC01000864.1:0-27189 GCA_006408675.1 Madoqua kirkii
CATCTTGGAATGTGAAGTCAAGTGGGCCTTAGAAAGCATCTATGACCAAAGCTAGTGGAGCTGACGGAATTCCAGCTGAGCTGTTTCAAATCCTGAAAGATGATGCTGTGAAAGTGCTACACTCAATATGTCAGCAAATTTGGAAAACTCAGTAGTGGCCACAGGACTGGAAAAGGTCAGTTTTCATTCCAATTCCAAAGACAGGCAATGCCAAAGGATGTTCAAACTACCGCACAATTGCACTCATCTCACATGCTAGTAAAGTAGTGCTCAAAATTCTCCAAGCTAGGCTTCAGCAATACATGAACCGTGAACTTCTTGATGTTCAAGCTGGTTTTCGAAAAGGCAAAGGAACCAGAGAGCAAATTGCCAACATCCGCTGAATCAACCAGAAAAACATCTATTTCTGCCAAAGCATCTATTATGCCAAAGCCTTTGACTATGTGGATCACAATCAACTGTGGAAAATTCTGAAAGAGATGGGCATACCAGACCACTTGACCAGCCTCTTGAGAAATGTGCATGCAAGTCAGGAAGCAGCAGTTAGATCTGGACATGGAACAACAGACTGGTTCCAAATAGGAGAAGGAGTACATCAAGGCTGTATATTGTCACCCTGCTTCTTTAACTTATATGCAGAGTACATCATGAGAAATGATGGACTGGAAGAAACACAAGCTGGAATCAAGATTGCCAGGAGAAATATCAATAACCTCAGATATGCAGATGACACCACACTTATGGCAGAAAGTGAAGAGGAACTAAAAAGCCTCTTGATGAAAGTGAAAATGGAGAGTGTAAAAAGTAGGCCTAAAGCTCAACATTCAAAAAACAAAGATCATGGCATCCGGTCCCATCACTTCATGGGAAATAGATGGGGAAACAGTGTGAGACTTTATTTTTGGGGGCTCCAAAATCACTGCAGATGGTGAGTGCAGCCATGAAATTAGAAGACGCTTACTCCTTGGAAGAAAAGTTATGACCAACCTAGATAGTATATTCAAATGCAGAGACATTACTTTGCTGACTAAGATCTGTCTAGTCAAGGCTTGGTTTTTCCTGTGGTCATGTATGGATGTGAAAGTTGGACTGTGAAGAAGGCTGAGTGCCTAAAAATTGATGCTTTTGAACTGTGGTGTTGGAGAAGACTCTTGAGAGTCCCTTGGACTTCAAGGAGATCCAACCAGTCCATTCTGAAGGAGATCAGCCCTGGGATTTCTTTGGAAGGAATGATGCTAACACTGAAACTCCAATACTTTGGCCACCTCATGCGAAGAGTTGACTCATTGGAAAAGACTCTGATGCTGAGAGGGATTGCAGACAGGAGGAGAAGGGGATGATAGAGGATGAGGTGGACGTAAGAATAAGTGAACTCCGGGAGTTGGTGATGGACAGGGAGGCCTGGTGTGCTGCAATTCATGGGGTCACAAAGAGTCAGACACAACTGAGTGACTGAACTGAACTGAATTGATGGAGAGATTTTTAAATAATCAGGAGGACAGAATGACTCTCACTAAAGTTATCAATCAGAGTCCTCTCCTGGTGTTTAATCAATTGTCTCATAAATGAAATAGCTATGATGCAAAAATGAGTCTAATAATGGCTAGCCATCCTACCATGAGGTGACTTATGGCTAGTATCTCAGCTGAGTCCCCCACTGGCCAGGAGTAGCAACAAGGCCTGAATACAAGGATGGTGCTACATCTGGGAAAGACAGTCAACTACTCAGTAGGAAATGGTTATGTTGTACACATCTCTCAAGGAAGGGACAGTCATATGGTGGTTTGTCTTCACTGCCCCACTGTGCTTTGCTAACACTTTCATCAGTGTAGTTTAAACTCTTAAATATCATAATGAAGTCCTTACTCTACACATCCTTGTTTTATAAAATCACTGATTTTCTTGACACTTATTTTCTAAATCTCTTGAAATAACACTTAAGATGACTCTATCTAACTGAATTACAATAAAAATAAAAATTGTCACTTTATTGCTGTGAGCAACTCATTTTACAGAGAAAAAAATTAAGACAATGGGCTAATGACCATATGATTCATTGTTCTAACCATGTGTCCCATTTTCAGAAACAATTGACGTTATAGAAACATGGAATCATCTGTTGAAGACTCAGATATTGTTGAGTCTTGAGTTGAGTCATTGATATCACTGAGTCATTGAGTTGGCTGGTAGACAACTTCTTGCATATCTGGTGCTAGTCCTCATTCAGGATGAAACATATACTGTAAGTTAATGGTGACTAAATGGTTTTCTTTCTTCCAGTTCTAGAACACAGAGATTCAAGAGACATGGGGAAGAAATATGGGTAAAGACACACAATCACATTTAAAAACCCACTACCAAAGTTTTGCATTCTGTCCATAGGCTCTAGTGGTTCAATAATTTTAGTCCCTAATGGCAATTTGATTTCACCAAGACATTACGATAGTTCTATAAAACTGAGAGCTGAAGCAACCACTTGAGCATTCAAGGATTCTCATGCCATTGAAAACTGTGACGAGGAAGTTGGATATTTGCTGGGTTGATGGATCCTGACTATTGTAAAGAAGGAAAGGAAGGACCATGGACATAATCCAAGGGTACCTCTTATACTATTATTTTGAATGGGAAAGATGAGTAGAAGACTACTGCAGTTTATTCAAGCAGAAAAAACAAGGGCTCAGATTTCTAACGGTGAAATTTCAGCTTTAGTTTGCCCTACTCTGCTAGCTGAAACAGGGAATGTGGAATGGTGGAGACTGCATGGAAAAGCTGCAAGTACTAGCTAGGGTCCAGACATAGAAATGTCTGTTGTGTATAGGATGTGTTGTTATTGGTGGTGGTTATAATTACAATTCAGTCTTCAATTTTAGAAATTTAAGGTGGGAATGTAACAAGAAGAACGGACCATGGCCATTCAGAATGTGGACTGAAACTGGAAGGAATAAAAAATAAAACTTACTATTTTCTCTGTTTGGGAAAAGAATGGGTATGCTTTTGGTTGCATGAGATGGGCTACCAGTGCGTATGTGCGTGGTAAGTTGCTTCAGTCATATATCTGACTTTTTGCGACTCTATGTTCTGAAGTCCATCCTTCTCTCCATGGGGATTCTCTAGGTAAGAATACTGGAGTGGGTGGCCAGGCTATTTTCCCAACCCAGGGATCAAACCAGCATCTCTTACCTGTCCTGCATTGACTAGCACCGCCGGGGAAGCCCCGGGATAACAACATTGTGTAGAAATACTTTTGGAAGTGTGAGTTTGGGAGAAGGTATTTATGAGTATGTAAGGCAGACAAAGGAATATATTAGAACAGACTTGAGTATCCAGCATCTGAACATCCTTTTTATTTTGGAGGAATTCCCGAATAGCTGTAATAACAGGATCCTACTTTCCACTTTTCTACTAAGCAAACAAAGTGGGGTAGCTATTTCTTCTCTCTGCCTCCTGACATCAGTTTGTCTGTGTGGTCTAGACTTGGTCAATCATATTTAGGATCCCACGCAGGACTTTGAAACCTAAGGGAGTGATGTGCAGACCAAGTGGCAGGTAAGAAGCTTTTTGATGACGGCAGGGACAGCAGGGTTGTGAGTCTTGAGGTGGGGTCAGCTAATGTTTAAGGTGTATGTGGTGACAATAAAAGCAGCAGCCTGTGTTGAGAGCTGGAGATATTTTATCCAGATTGTTTCTGCGCTGTGAACTCAGCTATATTTTTAGCTGTCTAACTCCTCGATTGCCATCCATTTTCTGCATCAGGTTCTCCAGCCTTCGTGTTGATTTGGGAGCAATCCAACACCTTCCAGTGAATTCTTTTTCAGCTTGAGATGGCTAGAGACAATCCTTCTTATCTGGGCAGAGGTATAATGGCTCAACTTGCTGTTCATTCCACCTGGATAACCTCATTGCAGCCTTTTCTTGTGAATTTGGCAGACACTGTGGTCACTTTGGGGTTGGTCATTGTCTTGGGACGAGACTTTTCCGTTCACCAAAGACTTGCTGCTTTTCTGACTTTCTGTGTAGTGGCTGCATTCGTTTAGTATAAAAAGCCTTTCCCTTGGAGAGCATGGCATGCTTTTTCTTAGGACTGGGTTAGGAGAAAAATGTGATGAGATCACAACAATGAACAAAGGAAAATTGTCCTTAAAGTTAATCTCAGCTTTTTCGGTGAGGATTGATTAGATGAATTCTGACTACCTTAATTCCAGGTGAGTTCCTTTCCCATAGAGTTAAAGATATGCTAATTTGCCTTATATTTTTAAAACATAAAGTCACTTCTTGGATCTAGCAATTAACTCCAATATCTTCCAAATGTCTTCTTTTCAGACCACCCCTTAGGACATTAAACATTTTATCTCCTTAGTGCTCTTTAATATATTTCAAATTGCCCCCACCCCTAGTAGAAACCCAGGGGATTTGGAATGTTTAGCCAAAGAACCATAGCTTTGCTAGTCAGAACTCCATTAAGTGATGGAATTTAGCTTAGCCTTCTTCAGAATAATGGAAGCAGAAAATGTTTTTAATGGGAAAAAAATGATGATTCATTCATTTAATATTTTTGTTCAAAAATAGTTGTCAAATAGTTGTTGAGCAGCTATTATGCGCCAGGCATTACCCTCACAACTGAAGATTTGTGGTGGTGGTTTAGTTGCTAAGTCATGTCTGACTCTTGCAGTTTCATGGACTGTAGCCTGCCAGGCTCCTCTGTCCATGGGATCCTCCCAGGCAAGAATACTAGAGTGGGTTGCCATTTCCTTCTCTAGGATATTTATACATGAACAAAATAAAGTGTTTTCTATTGTACTTATTTGGGGGGGATAAGATGGTAAACAGATTTAAAAGAATTACATTTGATGATGGTGAGTACAAGGGAGAGAAATAGAACAGGGTAAAGATTTGGGGGTGTGATAAGAGCAGGCACACATGTTCAGGAGTCTATGCAAAGGACAATGTACTGCAGAGTGAGCATTAGGAAGATTATTAGATGTAGTGGGGAACCAGAACGTATAGGGTCTTAAGACTATTATAAGGATTCATGCTTTGGCTTCAAGATGGAAAGATGTTTGAAATTTTGAACCAAGGGATGGTATTACCTGACTTAGCTTTTTCCCCGAAGCACATGTATGTTTTAAATAATTGAGGTAAAATTTACATATCATGGAATCATGAATTTTAAGTGTACTCTCAGGTGATTCTGACAAATGTATTCCTCTCATAGAACCAATACCTTTGAATACAATACAGTTTTATCATTCCAGAAATTTCTCTGATTTCTCTGCCCAGTCAATTTCTGCCCTTAGGCAACCACTATTTCAGTTTTAAAAAATCACAGCAAGTAAATTATATTTGTCCTAAAATTTTATTGAAATAGAATCACATGGTAAAGCTATTTTATTGAAATAGCTTTCCATTAGAGGTGATTGTCAAGAACTATAGCCTGAAGGTCATGTGTGCTGCCCAGCTGTGACCACAAGGTACTTAGAGTAATAGAATTCCTCTCTTGTGGCTGTCTTCTTCCACTGAGCATGTTTCTGAGAGCCATTCATGTTGTTGTACAAATCGGTAATTCATTATTATTATTATTGAACAGTATCTTATTATATGACTATGCTGCACATTATTTATCTGTTTTACTATTGCTAATTATTTGGTTTATTTTGCTTGGTTTCCTTGTTTAGTTTTGCCAATATTAACAAAGCTACCATGAACACTTCTGCCATGTAATTTTTTGGATGTAAGCTTTCATTTCTCTTTAGTAAATACCTGGAACTACAGTTGCTAGGTTATAGAGTGAAGGTATCCTTAAAATGATAAGAAAATGCCTAATAGTGTTTTGGGCTTCCCTTGTGGCTCAGCTGGTAAAGAATCTGCCTGAAGTGCGAGAGACCTGGGTTTGATCCTTGGGTTGGGAAGATTCCCTGGAAAAGGCTACCCACTTTTCCCTGGAAAAGGCCATTCTGGCCTGGAGAATTCCATAGACTACAGTGCATGGGGTCGCAAAGAGCCAGACATGACTGAGTGACTTTCACTTTTCTTCACAATAGTGTTTCAGGGCTTCCCCGGTGGCTCAGTGGGTAAAAAGTTCACTTTCAATGCATTAGATGCAGAAGTTCAGTTCAGCCGCAAGAGATGTGGGTTCAGTTCCTGGGTCAGGAAGATCCCCTGGAGAAGGGCACGGCAACCCACTCCAGTATTCTTACCAGGAGAATCCCACAGACAAAGGAGCCTGACTGACTTGGTCCATAGGGTCACAAAGAGTTGAACACGACTGAAGTGACTGAACATGCATGCCTGCAATAGTATTTTAAAGAAGTTGTACCATTTTATATTCCCATCAACACTGTAAGACAGTCTTGGTTGCTCAGCATGCCCTGGAAAATTTGGTGTTATTAGCTTTTAAATTTTTATCTATATCTTTTACATCCATACATGTTATAAACTTCACCTTACAATGTTAATAGTTTTGCTTTAAGTGGTTAATTTCTTATAAGGAATTTATAAGAGGAGAAAACCTGATGTCTACTTGTTTATTATTTCTGGTGTTCTTTATTTCTTCCTGTGAATTCTAGTTTCTATCTAGTATCATTTATTTTCAATCTGAAGAAAATCTTTTGGATTTTCTTGTAATCAATTCTATCAACTTTTGCTTATTTGAAGATGCAGTTGTTTTGGTCTCCTTTTTGAAGGATATTTTAATTGCTTATATGATTCTGTATTGATAGTGGGGTTTTTTCCCTTTGTTATTTTAAAGATGGCAGTCCATGATCTTCTGGCTTTTGTTGTTTCTGATGAGAAGTTAGCTGTTATTTGTATTATTGTTCTTCTATATAAATAGCCTTTTTCCCCCTCTGGTTGCTTTCAGGGCTTTTCTCTTTACCTTTGGCTTTCAACAGTTTGATTGTGATGTGCCTAGGTGTGATTTTTTTTTTTTTTTTTGGTATTTAGTCTACTTGGGGTTTGTTAGCTTCTTTGTCTGTAAACATATTTTTGAACAAATACGGGAAAATTTCAGTTATTACTTTTTCTGTTTCTGAGACTCCAAATACATGTGTATTAGACTGCTTGAATTATGCTTAAGTACTTGAACATCTGCTTATTTTTCTATAATGGTTACTTTTATGTTCTTCTGCTATTTCTAGCCTGCTGTTTTTATGCCATCTCCATCACCCATTGAATTTTGAAATTAACTTCTTATCTATTCCATAATTTTTATTTGATTATTTTATAATTACATATATTTTTGATATCTCATAATCTTCACTCATTAAAGTCATATTTTTCTTTTTAAATTTTTATTCTTCATTTTTTATTTTACTTAAAAAAAAATCCTGGCTGTACAGTACAACTTGCAGGATCTCAGCTTCCCAACTAGGAATTGAACTATGGCCACAGCAGTGAAAACGCTGAATCCTAACCACTAGGCCATCAAAGAACTCCCCAGTTTTCCTTTATTTCTTTTACAATATTTATAGTAACCTTTTAAAAATCTTTGCCTGCTGTATCCAATATTTGGGCCATCTCAGGATAGATATCTAAGATAGATATCTAATGCTTGCTTTTTTCTTTCTTGATTGTCACAATTTCCTTTATCTTTGCATCTCTTAATATTCCTGATTGTGTGCTTAACTTAACTGAATGCTACATTGTAGAGTCTCTGAAGGATGTTGAGTTTTGTTTCAGGAGACAGTTCAATGACTATCTCTTTACAGTAAACTTATAAAGTCTTAGGTTTCTGCTTTATTATGGCAGATCTACGGAGAGCCCAAAGTGTTTCCCAATCCCCTCTATCTTGGAGCTGGGGGAAAGAATCTCCAAATGCTGTCTCTTTTGAGGTTTTTGTCAGGGCTTAGATTATAACATTTTTTTAAGGCAGTGTAAGAATTACTCTAGAGTGTGCACTTACTCCCAAGGCTTGGCGTTTTTGACATCTTAACTAGTTGATTCACATGTACTGCTACTGCTGCTAAGTCACTTCAGTCGTGTCCGACTCTGTGTGATCCCATAGGCGGCAGCCCACCAGGCTCCCCTGTCCCTGGGATTCTCCAAGCAAGAACACTGGAGTGGGTTGCCACTTCCTTCTCCAGTGCATGAAAGTGAAAAGTGAAAGTGAAGTCACTCAGTTGTGTCTGGCTCTTCGTGACCCCATGGACCGCAGCCTACCAGGCTCCTCTGTCCATGGGATTTTCCAGGCAAGAGTACTGGAGTGGGGTGCCATCACCTTCTAAACAAGGCATTAACAATGTTTCTCATTCTGCTTGTAGCAGAATCCTAACATCCAATTACTTCCTACTCCTCTCATGTCTCTGTTTTACTCTCAAACCCACAATAGCCATTCTCTTGATAGCCTCATGTCACCTTGACCTGTGATGTTTATCCCAGAGGCCCCCAACCAAGGGCTCACAGAACAGTTCCTTCCTCTCTGATTGCCCAGGCTTTAGATTCTAGCTGCTTCATTATCCTAAACTCAAATACAGTTAACTCCTTACATACGAACATTTGAGTTGTAAACTTTCAAAGATGTAAATGTGCATTCACATGCCCAATTACAGAGCTAGTTCACATGTCTGGAATACACTGTCATCTGCATGCCTCATCTACAAGTAGTTGTGTTTTTATGTACTTTACTGCACAGTACTGTATAGAGAGCAGCAGTATAGTATCTTTATTTCAAGCCCAGGCTGTCCTGAAGCACCACAAATGCATTGGTGATGTATCTGGTACTACTAAGAAGTGCCAAGCGATGGAAACAAAAGTGAAAATTTTGAGAGAATGGAGCAATAAGAGGAAGTAACTGAAGAACCAAAGAGATTCACAACACAGGAAATGGCAAGGGGAAATTCTCTATTTGAGGAGGCACTGTTAGTTTTTGAGGCATAAGACCCAAATGTAGAAAGATACATGAAGGTTCCAGCAGCCATTCAGAATGCAATCCTGTGCTCCTGTGTTATCCATGATGAGAAGGAAAGAGCTGCTACCCATTGCCCAGACATCACTGGATCATTTTTTCAAGAGGATACATAGAATTGAATTGAGCAAGAACCAGAATCTGTGCCTGCCATCAATGTCAGGCATGAGTGACATCACAGCTTGCCCCCCACCTCCTACTGCTGATAATCCCTCAGCTCTACCATCTCTCACCTCCTCTCCCTCCCCTGATCAGTAACTCTTCTTACCTGTTCACTCAATGGCAGCCTCTGTATGTTACCTGTTGTACTGTACTACTGTACTTTTCAAGGTCCTGTGCTATAAGATTAAACATGCTTTCTTTATTTTTTATGTTTATTTGTATAGTTTGTGTGAAATGTATTATAGACCTATTACAGTACAGTACGATATAGCTGACTGTGTTAGTTGGGTAACTAGGCTAACTTTGTTGGACTTATGAATGAATTTTATTTTGTAAGTCACAGTTCTTTGTTACTGGACCTTCCTAGGGGTTATCCTCAAATCATCTCCCAAGACACTGATCATGGAGTTCCGACTATAGGTTTCCTGTCTCTTTCCTTCCAAAATGTCTTGGCTTCTCATGCAACTGATCTGCCTTTTCTGCCTCATAGTGCATTCCACTATTTTTGGCAAGCAACCAGTGGTTCAAAGTTGTCAAAGGATACCAGGGGTATCCTATAGAACTAGCTATAATGTTGACTGGTTCCCTGAAGATGCTTTTCCAGTGCACACACTTAGCCACCGTTAACTTATCATATTGACAAGTCCTTCAACAGAACTCAACAGAATTGAGACTGTGATGTTGGTTGTGTGTGAGTGTTTCAAGAGAAATCTTGCACTTTGGCAGAAGCAAGCACAGCTTTGTGCCAGCTCGATCCTATTGAGCTCAATAGGATTTGACTGTGGTGGTGTTGGTGGTTTGTGTGTGTGTCTATGTAGTGTGTACATGTGATGGCAGGTGGAGTGCAGTTGTGATGGCAGGTGTGGTGTAGGAGAGAAAGTTTTAAAGGTAAGAGGTTGTTCTTGGTGGACAGGAACTAGAAAGATAGCCCCAGTACCTGAGAATGGCATAGGGTGCTACAGGGCTGGCCCCTGGCCCTGTCTAGTTCTTCCTAGCAACTAAAGACTAGATCCCTGAGTGCCCCTTAATTTAGGGTGACAGAATGGTCTCAGTCAGCCCTTTGTGCCTCTTTAACTGTTTTCACACTTAGAGTAACTCTGAGGATACCTGTTTCCTTGGCCCTCTGGCAAAAGAATATTTATTTCCAGACTTGAACCCTTGACTCTGCTGGCAGAATATTGAAACTCAAGACTAAAATTCAGACATGCCTGGATTTTGGAGAATCTAGAGGATCTCTGTCTTCTCTCCTTAGTTGGGTTCTGCTGGCAAGTTGATGGTGGGAAGGTGATGGGGGAAAGGGAGGCAGCTTCTTGCCTCTGTTTCTTCCTTGTCTCCCCAAAGATGTGCAGTGTCCACCTCTCACGGATGCCGTCTTTCCTGAGAAATTGAATGCACCCACAAAATCCTGAGCAGAGAGCAGCCGCCAGGTCTCCCCCAGCCCACTTCCCCCTAGTGCCTCGTAGAGTGTAGCTGTGTTGCAGCCGTATTCAGAGAAACCTACAGGGAGCTGCTCGGCAGGGCAGCTTGATGATTTCTTCAGACACATGGAGCAGACTGACAAATTGACTTTCAAGTGAAAGGTCAGTGCAGAGAACCAAAAGGGTAGAGCATCTGGATTCACAATTAAAACGCCCGCGAAGCACAGTTTGCAACTCCGGCGTCTCGTTGTGTAGGAGGTGCTGTCAGAGCGACTCATTTGGCAGCTGTGTCTGACTGTGGATTGGGATTGGAGAAAATAAAAATTCCTTGTGGTTGTTTGTGTGTATGCGTGCATGGTGCACTCGCGATTGTGTGTGGGTGTTTCAAGAGAAATCTTGCACTTTGGCAGAAGCAAGCACAGCTTTTTGCTAACTCGATTCTGCCCTAGAGTTGACCTCCAGAATGGTCTGTCCCGGGCGAGCAGATCCTTAGAAGAGTGACTGGCTCATCCCTATGCCCGCCTTAGGCAGCTGCAAACGAACGAACTCAAAGGATGGAAAGCCAAGTTTAATCACTGACTTAGTCTCTGACCTTGGACCCATTGTCTTTTGCATGTATAAAGGGCTGCTTCCAGCTTCCAGACACCTGCAGAAAATATATTTCCTCATCCAGTTCAAAACAAAGGAGCCCATCAGTGTCTTTTCTCTGGGTTACTTAGTTATAGAAGCATTTGTTCTGTTTCCAGTTTACAAAGTGTTTCCATACCCAAAGATATGGTGCAAAAAACCAGGATACGTCTAAGAAGTACCTGTGAGTCCAGGACCTCAGAACTGTGCTGTGGGGTTTGAGGGCACAGTATACATGAAAACTCAGCTTTCTCAGAATGCTTCATCTGCCCAACACTTGCCTTTGAGTTCTTACTGACGTCTTTAAGCAGGTAGATGATAAAACCCTGTAATGACATCATTCATTATGGTTTGTTTACTTTCCTCCCCTTTGGAGCAGTCAGTCCCCCAAGAGGTCTTAAAAACCCCGTGTTGAGTGATGGGATTCAAACCTCTCTCCACCAGGGAGCTCTGCTTCTCTGTCTACCTCACACAGGTCCAGCAGGTGGTTCCACTTCGGGGGGCCCTTAGGAAGGGATATTTATAGCTCACTCTTCCCCTTCCTCCTCCTTCCAGGAAGCAGTCAGATAATGAAATTAAGCTTCTGGTAAAAAGTGTTGGAGAAGGTTGCTAGAAAGAGACAGAAGTTGAGCATGGAGTTTGGAGGGTCTTGCTTTGAAAGGGCCAATGTTTTCTAATAAGTAAAAATAGCAGATGAGAGTCTGGACCCCTGGCTTCATTTGTTGGGAGGCAAAGAATTCTTTGCTTCATAACACAGGCTCTGAAGCTACCCTGCCAGAAATAAAATTCTGTTTCTGTGACTTAATCTCTGTGTGATTTTGGACATTTGATTTAACTTCTCTGTATCTTCAGTTTCCTTTTATACAAAGATAACAATGAAACCTGTCTCACAGAGCTGTTGTAAAGAGAAGATTCATTACCCCCTGTGAAATGCTTAAAACAGTCTCTAGCACATATGAAGCACTGCACGGTTCTTTGTAAATATCATTAATTTTCTTTGGGTTTATTTATCATCATTTTGTTGCTAGCTTTCTCCATCTGCTGCTGTCAGGTAAACTCATTCTTACTTCATATTTATAATGACAGGTATGAGGGAAACAAACCGAGAGCAAATATTATTATCCTTTGACAGGTGAAAAACTATGGAGAGATTTTGTCTTTGATTGGTCTTCAAGGTCTGGAAGTTTCTCTTATATTACTCCTGCTCACCTTTAGCATTTTCTATGAGACAGGAGAGTTAATTCATTTTCACATACTGCATACTTATGTCATACTGGAAATTTTTTGAATACTAGGAACATAAGGGTGAATAAGACACATAGAGTCCTTACTCTCATGGAGTTTTAAACTTCATCTTATTTCATCGCTTCTGTTAGAATCTAAGCTCCTGATGGACCAGGTATATATCTGATTTATCTTTGTACCCATCAAAGTATTTAGTACAAACTTTTGCTCATAGTAAGTATTTAAATGTTTGTTAACATAATAGCACATATTTGACTACTCACTAATATCAGATACTAGTACACTAGTTTACTTATTTATTACCTTGTTAATCCTATAATAATAATCCTGTAAGACTGGTATTCTTATTATTCCCATTTTTATGATGGGGAAAACTAGTATTAGAGACTTGCCTAAGTTCACTCAGGTAGTAAGTTAGCACAAAGCCTTATCTTGAGTTGAATGGACTTTATCAAATTATCTTGATAGCAAGTTGAATCTCAAAGTTGTTAAGCCACTGAAGTTGAATATATCCTCAGGCTCTCTAGCCTTTTTCCTTTGATCTTATTTGTACTCTTCCAAAAAATGAAATTTCCTGCTTGGACTAGGGCTTTGCCTATAAGGTTTCCCTGTTTCTCTGGCATCCATGCTTAGAGCTAAATTGATGGTCTTTTGCATCCTGTTGCCAAGGAAACAGCAATCTCCTTGTACTGTCACCACAACCCTGGGAAATAGAAACAGCAGTCATTTCAGTTGTTACCCTGCTTGAAATATAGGGTCTATTTTTAGAACTATGGAGATCATGTAAATAACTAAATAGTGACTTGCTTAGTGACTAAGTTATAGGCCTATGTTCTGTGATGACAACATGAATTTAAAAATCTTTGTTTTATTTGAATATCAGTTGATTAATTTTGCTTCCAGTTTATAGGGAATCAAATATTATTTTGGTATCTTCAGTTTACCAAAGAGATGAATAATCTTCATTTTTAAAGCTAAGTTTTATGGTGGTCTTTGAAAACTAATCAATTGTTCAGATACACTTAAGGATTATTTAAAAATTAAAAACAGAACTACAGTCTCCATATCTATGTCTCTTTGTCACAGCAACCAGCTATGGCTCTGTGAGTAAGTATGTGTCATAGAAGGAGTGACTATCGGCAAGTTGCTAACACCAATTTTTATGCATCATTGGTGGAATTTGCCTCATTACTTTAGAATGACTCACTTGCATATTTTAAAATAATAATAAAACCATTCTTGCCAGAGAGAAACAAGGGGTACCTATAACAGACAAGAAGTTTATAATTGAAATGTTTTAATAATTCATCAGGAAGTATTTATTAAGCATCCATCAGACATAATTGAAACGGGACACAGACATTACCTCTAACTGTGAGAAGGTTGCTCACTAATTTACAATTGTTATTATTCTATGTCAAAACTCATACATATGTCAGGCTGCTTGACTGAAAATTTGAGTTGATCATATCAAGAAAATGATGGAAGACTCTAGTTTCTGGACATATTTGGGTTAAGTTTCAAGAAAATCCTTTTTTAAAAACACTTAAAAATATACACGAAAATAGAATAAACATTGTATTAAATATATACTCCAGTTTATAAGAAGAAAATGAAATTTTCAAGGGAAAATATGAAAACAACTAATAAAGAAATAGTAAGCACTTGACTTGTTGTTCTAGTTGCTTTGGCTGTGGGGAGGACTTTGACCTTTAAGATCCAAGGACCTGGTAAAAAGCTCTTTAGAAAATAAACAGCACAACAGCAATAACAACAAACTCCAAAATGTCTCTTTTGAAATAAATAGGAACTTGTGTTCATGTGAAATTATAGTTCAATATTTTTACCACCAGTGTGGCCCACGTATATCTAGACTATGACATAAATAAAGAAAAAGTCTTGGGCTTAATGATATACTTAAATGGAATGGCAGAAGTTAAAATTCCACTTTGGAAGGACATCCTCTCAATCTATGCCATGTAAGATTCTCATCATAATATCTGCCAGATATCAGTTAATAATCTACAATTATGAAACACAGATCCACCATAAATAAGAATCATAGAAAAAACAATAGAAGAATTAGGCTACCAAAATGCTCCAATAAGAAAATTATCTTTTAGAGATAATAGAATAACTATGTCTAAGATGATTAAAGACATTTAAAAGAAAGAATTAAAATATAAACGTAAAAGCATTATCAACTGGCTTTATTTCTCTTCAAATCCAGTTACACTAAATCGTAACAGAGCCAGAGAGATGTAAGAGGCGGTAAACCTGTGACATTGCCTGGTCCACTAGTTCACAGCTCAGCTTGGTTACTCACACAAAGTATGAGATAGTGCAGCACCTTGCCTTTCTTATTCCACAAAGGTTTAAGAAAGGCACAGTAGGGAAAGGGGATAAAGCCAATTTTTCTTCTTTCTTCTTAAGTAGATAGAACTGAGAATTCTTCTGGTGCTTTGGGTTTCCCAGGTGGCTCAGTGGTAAAACTCCACCTGCTTGAGGCAGGAGACAAAGAGGGATGCGGGTTCAGTCCCGAGGTCAGGGAGATTCCCTGGAGCAGGAAATAGCAACCCATTTCAGTATCCTTGCTGGGATAAGCCCATAGACAGAGGAGCCTGGTGGGCTATTATACACATCTAGATGTGTATAAGAGACAGACCAAAATGCTCCAATAAGAAAATTATCTTTTAGAGATAATAGAATAACTATGTCTAAGATGATTAAAGACATTTAAAAGAAAGAATTAAAATATAAACGTAAAAGCATTATCAACTGGCTTTATTTCTCTTCAAATCCAGTTACACTAAATCGTAACAGAGCCAGAGAGATGTAAGAGGCGGTAAACCTGTGACATTGCCTGGTCCACTAGTTCACAGCTCAGCTTGGTTACTCACACAAAGTATGAGATAGTGCAGCACCTTGCCTTTCTTATTCCACAAAGGTTTAAGAAAGGCACAGTAGGGAAAGGGGATAAAGCCAATTTTTCTTCTTTCTTCTTAAGTAGATAGAACTGAGAATTCTTCTGGTGCTTTGGGTTTCCCAGGTGGCTCAGTGGTAAAACTCCACCTGCTTGAGGCAGGAGACAAAGAGGGATGCGGGTTCAGTCCCGAGGTCAGGGAGATTCCCTGGAGCAGGAAATAGCAACCCATTTCAGTATCCTTGCTGGGATAAGCCCATAGACAGAGGAGCCTGGTGGGCTACAATCCTTGGGGTCCCAAGGAGTTGGACATGACTGAGCACATGTGCATGCCAGTGCTTTAATTTAAACTGTGAGATGAACTTAACCGCCAGTGCCTATCACCATGTTTAAAAAAAGAGAAAGCGCTCAATAAATATTTGTCAAATTAATTAATGAAAGAAAATGAGTGGAAAAGACAAGCAGTTGAAGGCTAAATAGTTACTTGAGATGAAGTGAGAAACTTCTGATACCTTAAGAGAGTTTTGTGGGGAAAAAAAAAAAAATTCTGTGTTCCTTGTTCTGGGGCACAAATCTTCCTGGTGAGTTTTTGCTAAATTTTTATTTTTCCATGACTAGATGTTGGGCAGGACATCTAAAAGTGTGTACTGTTACTCAGAGAAAAAGGGTGAGTAAATATAAGCACTTGTTGCTATGCAGTGGTGAAGTATTCAGGGACCACAGGAGCAGCAGAGGCAAATAGATTAATTAAAGGCTTTAGGCCTCATCATGAGGGCCTTGAACTTTGTCTGAGTGTTGTAGCCAAAGTAGTTTCCAAAGGGTGGGGCTCAGTGACTCTTTCACCTCAATATTGAGGAGTATCAACTCCCACAGTTTACAGCTGCTCCAGTAACTGGATGCATTTCAAGGAAGAATGACTCATTTTAGAATCCCTGCAGGCAAAGAGACTCATGTTAATGAAAGCAATAGCTTAATAGAATTTATCTGATTTTTAAATATCACCAAGTCTTCTGGTAGAAACAAGATACAAGTCAAGTATTGGAAAGAATAATAATAATAATAATTTCAATTATTCACACTAATGTTTTAAATTTCCCCAGAGTAATTTGTGTTTGGCTTTGGTAGATGTGGTGTGATATTGTCTTTGTTTTTCAGCAACAGATTTATGTACCCAATCATGTTTGGCTTACTTTGCTATTGAAATGATTTTTGCATTGCCTGAAAACTCCAAGGAAAGGAAAGGAAGCCCAAAAGACATTCACTGGCAATCAGAAATCAACATAGAATAATCATCTGTACATAGCTTTAAAGTTTTCAGAGCACTTTAAAACTTATTTTATTTTTATGGTAACACTGGACAGACTTTTCTATGATCCAACTTACATGACTCAGCGACTGAATTAAACTGAATTGACTGGACAGACATGGATGTCAAATCATGGTAAGGATGCTTTACCTTATATAATGCCTGTTAGCTTTCTATCATTTCCTAAGCAAAAAATTTTTCCAAGAAACATATGTTTGAATCTTCTAGTCCATTCCTTCCAACTAGATCACATCCTTGTTAACAGTTCAGTTCAGTCATTCAGTCATGTCCGACTTTTGCGACTCCATGGACTGCAGCATGCCAGGCCTTCCTGTCCAACATCAACTCCTAAAGCTTACTCAAAATTCATGTCTAATGAGTGGGTGATGCCATCCAACTATCTCATCTGCTGTCATCCCCTTCTCCTCCTGCCTTCAATATTTCCCAGCATCAGGGTCTTTTCCAAGGAGTCAGTTCTTTGCATCAGTTTCAGCTTCAGCATTAGTCTTTCCAAAAAATATTCAGGACTGATTTCCTTTAGGACGGACTGGTTTGATCTCCTTGCAGTTCAAGGGACTCTCAAGAGTCTTATCCAACACCACAGTTCAAAAGCATCAATTCTTTGGCACTCAGCTTTCTTTATAGTCCAACTCTCACATCCATACATGACCACAGGAAAAACCATAGCCTTGACTAGATGGCTGTAATTGGTTGCCTTAACAGGGCCAGTTCCTGATCCTTTTCCCTTCTTGCATCCCCCCTTTTTTTCTGGGAACTAATTTTATTTATTTTTAATTAAAGGGTAATAGTTCTACAGTACTGTTAGTTTCTGCCAAATATCAACATGAATCAACCATAGCTATACCTATGTCTCCCCTCTTTGAATCTCCCTCTCACCTTCTTCCCCATCCCACCACTTTAGGTGGTTACAGAGCCCTGGTTTGAGTTCCCTGAGTTACACAGCAAATTCCCATACACGACTTTGCACTTCATCTGAGCAAGCAATGAAGACTGTGTCCCCATTCCATGATCCTGCATTTGGTCATGAGAATTGTTTTTGTAGTTTCAGTGCAGGTGGAAAACTGAAACATACCTGCAAGCTTATGATGATATTCTAGTGCTTCTGCTGTCATAAGAAACTGTCTAGACTGAACTAGTATAGGATGAGGCATAAGGAGCAAAGTCTAGTCACGTCACTCTAGGAAGGGGTGCTTGGCTATGGGAATTTAGGAAGGAAGGCAGAAGAAAGAGGGAAGGAAAAGGGATGGGAGGAAGGAAGGAAAAAAAGAACAAATACATCAGGAAGGAAGAAGAGATATCAGGAAGGAAGAAGAGATATCAGGAAGGAAGAAGAGATATCAGGAAGGAAGGCAGAGTCAGCAGATTCTATTAGTGAAAGCTAATTACTATTAATATTTTGGAAAGCATCCTTCCCAATTTCTTTTACATGTATAGATATGTCTGTACTGCTGCTACTGCTAAGTCGCTTCAGTCGTGTCCGACTCTGTGCAACCCCACAGACGTCAGCCCACCAGGCTCCCCCGTCCCTGGGATTCTCCAGGCAAGAACACTGGAGTGGGTTGCCATTTCCTTAAATCACAAGTTTGGCAATACTATGCTTTGCTTATTTAAAAATGCCATGAGCATCTTTCTGAACCCATCAATATAGATCATCACCATTTTTAATAGATGCAAAATTTGTGTCATTATTACCATCGTTTATTCAACACATTCTTTATTTTGATGGATTGAAAAATGGCCATATATTCTACCTCTCTCTCTGTGTGAGCTCCTTTATTATGTGGTTTTGCTGTTCCTGCCATGAAGAAGTGGAGTCGGTTTCTCCATCACTTGAATCTGGGTTGTCCTTTGTGATTGTTTTGGCTGAAATAAATAAATAAATAAATAAATGACACTATGCAAGATCTGGTCCTAGTCATCAAAAAGGGCCTTGCATGTTTCTATTTGTTCTCTTGGAATCCTGCTAAACTGCTATGTGGACAAGCCCGTTGACAGCTAATCATAGACATATGAGTGAGGCCAGCCAAACAGGAGAACCATCCAGCTAAACTCTGCCAACTTGCCAACCTAAAATGTGTTAGCTGAATAAATGGCTATTGTTGAAGTCATAAAGTTTTGGGGTACCTTTTTTATAGCAAATTGATCATGGATTAACCTTTAGATTGTGCTAGTTTTTCTTTATTATAGACCATGTTTTGATGAAAAAAATATTTGTATAGTTCTTTATATGCTTGTCAGATTTATTTCCTTATACTAAGGAAAGGGAGTGAGGTTGCTGGATATGAGGGAGTGTTCATTTTAAGTTATAACATACACAGCTAAGTTGCTCCCTAGAAAGTAAGATTAAGTTATGTTTCAATCAATCACATATAGCAGTGTTCAACATGGTTGGAGGTAGGGACCAATTTAGATAGAGTGTTTCAGGAAATCTTTTCTGGGCAGGTGGCCACTGGAGCAGAGGCCTGAGGAGGAAACAATGAAGCATGTTTGGGCAAACAGTGGTCTGGGCTAGGAGTAAAGCGGTTGCTGTTTTGTCGCTCAGTTGTGTCTGACTCTAAGACCCGATGAGCTGTAGCCCGCCAGGCTCCTCCGTCCATGGGATTCTCCAGGCAAGAATACTGGAATGGGCTGTTATTTCCTTCTCCAGGAAGGAATGAAGAAAAGAACAAATGCATCAGGAATGAAGAAAAGATATCAGGAGGAAAAGAAGGAAGCAAGACAGAAGTACTTGATTCTATTAGTGACAGCTAATTACTATTATAGTTTGGAAAACATGAAGAGATGTTTCTGACCCAGGGATCAAACCCACTTCTCCTGCATTGGCAGGCAGATTCTCTACTGCCGAGCCACCAGGGAAGCCCAATAGAGCAATTACAAAGACACTTAGAGTGAAGGTGGTATATGAAGTTTTTGGCTAGCGTGGCTTCAACTGAGTGAAGGAGGCTCAGTAGTTGGATTGCAGATGTGCAAGGGCCAGATTCTGTAGCACCTCTAAGACTGCAATAAGTGTTTGCGTATTATTCTGAGTTTGGTGGGATGCCACCAGAAGTTTCTGTGTAGGACTGTGGTATCATTATCATTAGCATCAGCAGCAGCAGCATTTTCCTTATCACTAATACTTATAAGTGTCTGCTATATACAAGATATTCCAAGCATGTTCCACGTGTTAATACACTTAATCTTTTCAATGCAAGAACTAGACACTATCACTATCATCTTAATTTTACAAATAACACAACAAGCATAAAAAGAATAGATGAATTGCTCAAGTTCACACAATGAGTTGGAGGCAGAACTAAGATTCAAACTCAGGTAGTTAGGATCCAACTCCTGGAATTAATGTGGTTTATGTTTTAAAATGATGCCTCTTGTAAGAATTCTCTATAGAAGAGCAAGCATGAAAGCAACACTTTAGAAGCTATTATAGGACTCTTGGGGGATCCTATAATTAAGTATTAAAAAAATAAAAAAATAAAAAAAATCATAGCAAATCTGATGGATAGAAATGATATCTCTTTGGCATTTTATTTGCATTTTTAAAATTAATATAGTAAAACTGAATATTTTTCTCAGTGATGTTGAATATTTATATTTCTTTATTTTTTTCTTTAGGCCACGCCTTGTGATATGCAGGATCTAGTTCACTGATCAGGGATCAAACCATGGGAGCACAGAGTCTTAACCACTGAATGACCAGGAAAGTCCCTGGATATTTATATTTCTGTGGTTATTTGCATGTACATATTCTTCATATGATTTTTTCTGTTGGGATTGTTTTATATTTATTTCTGAGAACTCTTTGTATATTAGCTATATTAGCTTAAATGCATGAATTCCTTTATATAACATAATTTGCTGAGGTGAAAATATAGTATTATTAAAATTTCCCAGTTTGTTGTCTTTGGTATTTGACTTTGTTGATTTCTTTTTTTCATACATTTCATCTTATTTTTATGCAGCAAGATTTCATTATATTTTACGGTTTCTGAATTTTCTGTTATACTTGGAACAGCTTTCTCCATCACAAAATTATAAATGTATTCACCCATATTTTCCTAGTGCTTTTATGTTTGCGTTTCTTTTTACTTAAATATTTGATTCATTTAAAATTTATATTGGAATCAGGAGTGAGTTGAGATGCAGTACTGTTTTAGTGATAATGATTTTATAGTTAATTTTAATGTGTGTTAAGATAAATAAATATACCTCTCTCCATTAATCATCCTTTTTAGAATTTTCTTAGTGATTTCTGCTTGTTCATTTTTTAGACTACATTTTATAATAATTTTTTTTGGTTAAAAGCATTTTGTTGAGATTTTGATTGAGATTGTAGAATTCTATAATTTTTTGTAGAGTGATTTAGAGAGAACTGATGTCTTTCAGGATTAAATTGCAGCTGTAACTGAAAGGTATCATCATTTTGTTAACTGTGCAATATTACTGTTATTGTAGCTACTAATATGTGGCGTGGGGGGAATTTCCTTATTATCATCTTGTCTTCTCTTCACTCCTCTCCTTTCCACCTACCTCCACCCTCCCCTCCCACAGAAATTGCAGAGCATATTAAAATAGGAACTTTTCAGGACATTCTCTTGAACTTAAGCTTTCTTCTTTTCCTTGCTCTGCTTTATCTGCTCCCCAGAGCTGGGGGAATGGTTATTAATAAGTTCCAAATCTTAGTTCCCAGAAGAGGAATGTGTATAAAAGAGCAGATTGGTCCTTAACATCTGTAACTTTCCAGCTCATTGTATGATCCGTCTATGAGCAAGCCACTGGGCATGTTTTTTCCAATCTGAGACTTACTTCACGTTAGCGCGCTTTTGTTTTACAACACTGTTTTCAAGTTTATGACTTTCTTGCTTGAGCCGCTTGTTTCAATCGCATCTAATATTTCATCAAATGTGGTAAAAAAACCATGAGAATGAATTGATGCTCCTTGCGAGCCGTCTGAAGCAGACACCGCCAGATTGCTGTAAAATGGTTTTTCATTTTTAGCCCTTCTGAATTGTAATATGTTTCTGAGGCCAAATTCTTTGGGGAAACATTATGACTTTTTAAGGTCTCCAAACTTTATGCTTCAGTACAAAAGGCCTAAGGGTGAGGATTTTAAATGGATGAAGTGGAGAAATTTGCACTTCCTTAAGCAAACATATAGCATTTCCTATCTGTGTCAGAAATGAAAACAAAAAATACAAACTAATTTGTCATGAAATTTTCCCTTTTATAATTCCCTCTTTGGTGCTTTTTCAACCTAACAAGTCATATTTTCTCTTCTTTCGTGTCAGGTTTATAGCTTTGCTGGTCACAGTTTCAATAACCATGATGGACGATCTTCTGTTCTATATATCATGTACAAGTATTCGGCTTAAAAGTATCTTTGTGTTCACAGCTTGCTTTCTGTCACCTCCCCAATCCCTCCTCCCCACTGCATATGCACATGGCGTTATATTATATGCTCGGAGAGCTTTGGGGAAAGCTCATATTTAGGACCATTAAGTAAGCAGAGGATGGCTGCTTATTTGGGCTGAGACTGACCTCACTATGAAATGAGGCAAATTGTCATATTTATGACTCAGGGTAAGTCAATAATATATTGGCGTTCACATGTGGAAACCCGTTTATTCCCCAACATGTGGCCTCACTTTGCTTTTCTCCCAAGTAGTGGTTTTCACCTAAGTATGTTTTTTTTTTTAATTTTTTGCTCTTTTTCTTTCTCTTCCTTCTTTCATTTTTTCTTTATTCTTTCTCTGTCTCTCCCTTCCTTCCTTTCATACTTTCTTCCCCTTCTCTCATTCTTGAGCCCCTAAGTAAACTTGGTGGGATTTACAGCATTTCTATGTAGCATAAAAAACGTCTTCTCTTCAGATAACTGAAACTATTATTTCCTTTACCCTCTTATTTCCACCCTCTGTTTGTTAGACCCAGGCACACACACACACACACACACACACACACACACACACACACACTGAAAAGGAAAATTACATGGTGGATAAATGCTATTCACAACTATTGCTTGGAAATCTGATCCTTGGGTTCTTTGGAATCTGAGTCAGTATCATTTGTTTTTCTTGCTATACTGCATCTCTGTAAATTACAGCAGGAGAAATGAAGGTCATGTGGTTTCTGATTTACTGTAGAGAATATTGAGAAGGGGAAAAAAAGCATCAGAGCAGTCATTGATAATCAAAAAACAGAAAAACCTCACTGTGAAAGTCTTTATTCTTGCTAAATTTGGTCAGCTGTACCTTCTTGGTCCCCCAGCTACAAGGCCCCCATTATCCTTAAATCTATTTTTATAACAACTCTATTTTGCAAGTGGGGTTTTGGTTGGGAAGGCGTACCGAAAACTTTACATCCCTTCCCGTCTTCCTGTGTCTTGGAAATCAAGTTTCTCTTCCTCGCTTTTCTAGTTTAGCAGATTTGTGGGATTTGGGGGCAACTCTTTCTGTACCATCTTTCTCCTCCTCCTTGTATTTGGATTCCACAGGCTGTTTTTGGCCAGCCACCCTCTTCTCCAGCAAATCGTGATGTGCTGATGTCTGTACTTGTTTAAGGGAGAGAGTTTTGCTCTAGGGAAAGACCCAAAAATGCTGAGATGGTCTTTGCTAGCTGCTGTCATTCTTGATTTTCCTCACCAAGCAGACAGCAGCGCCAGGTATTGAAACAGCTGTCCAGAGTCTGAGCATACTTAGTGTTGATGCTAAATGTCGTAAACACTTTCAACCACCACTGAAATCAACAGTGACTCCTTTCTTTTGCTCTAAGCAATTCTAGGTAACTGGTTGGGGTGAATTTTCCATGTTTACCCCTTAGATTCAGGAGGATTAAATTGTTAAGTATAGAACTGGGCCTGGAGAGATGGGTTAAAACATTCATCTGTATTTACTCCCAGAGTTAGAGAAGGAACTTATGGTTACCAGTGAGGAAGGACGGGGGAAAGGAAGAGTTGGGATTTTGGGATGGACGTGTACACATTGCTATATTTAAAATGGATAACAAACAAGGACCTACGGTATAGCACAGGGAACTCTGCTCAATGTTATGGGGCAGTCTGGATGGGAGGGGAGTTTTCAAGGGAGTGGACACATGTATATATTTATCACTGAAACTAGCACATTGTAATCAGCTATACTCCAATATACTTCCCAGGTGGCGCTAGTGGCCAAGAACCCACCTGCCAATGCAGCGATGTAAGAGATGTGGGCTGGTTACCTGGGTCAGGAAGATCCCCTGGAGAAGGGCATGGCAACCCACTCCAGTACTCTTGCTTGGAGAATGCTATGGACAGAGGAGCCTGGAGGGCTATAGTCTGTAGGGTTGCAAAAAGTCAGACCCGACTGAAGTGACTTAGCCTGCATGCATACCCCAGTACAAAATAAAAAGTTTAAAAAATCATCTGTATTGCTGCCTTTCTGGTTCCAGGGAGCTCTCTCTCCCCACAGCCTCTGTTTCCAATCTGTGATTTCAAAGAATTGATTCTCTCTGAGGTCATTTCCTGTAATAGCACTTGATGCCCTGTTTGTTGTTGTTTGGTTGTTTAAGAAGGTAATTGGGTAGGATTTTCTTCCTACCACATTTTCAACTCATCCTCTGACTGCAAAAAAGAAGAAAATTATCTGGGGAGAATAATACTCATGAGAGACCTAATTCCCCTAATGCTGAAAAGAAGAGAGACTAAGGCCGTCTCCACAGATCATAAAGCAAAGCAAGATTTGGCAGCTCTCCAGCTCATTCGATTTGAGTTAAACAGGGGTGAATTTTTTATGTTTTATTTTTGGCTTAACAATCATAGAGTTTTTGAGAAAGTTGATTATAGTGCAATTACTGATCATTCTAAAGACAACCTGTTGTGTCGTATCATGTAGCTTAAGAAGCAGATATGAGTCTCAAGAATTTCAGTTGTGTGACTAATTTCTACCTAAAGATTTTGCATGTGAGTAAAGCAAAAAGCTATCTTACCATGAAGTATGCATATATTAGGGCTTTGGTTAATTTGACTGAAAGGAATAATCAGGCTGTAGAAGCTGAGCTCTAGCTTAGTTCAAGGACTTGATTTACCTGTTTGCTCCCATTTTGAAAATTCACATTCCTTGGCTAACACAATCTAGATTCACACTCAAAAGGGCTAGACTCAGGGATCCTTGATGACAGGAATCATATTTTAGTTTTTGTGTCAATAGCTTAGTGCCTGAATGTAGTAGGTGCTTAGTAAATATATTTTGAAAAGGTATGTAATCAAATAGTGGATTAATTCATTTTTACCACCTTTTTATTGTGATAAAATATACATAACATGGACTTTCCTGGCCAAAGATGGCTAGTGGTAAGAACCTGCCTGCCAATGCAGGAGACATGAGACACAGGTTCAATCCCTGGGTCAGGAAGATCCCCTGGAGGAGGGCATGGCAACCCACTCCAGTATTCTTGCCTGGAGAATAACATGGACAGAGGAGCCTGGCAGGCTACGATCTATAGGGTCACACAGAGTCAGATATGACTGAAGGGACTTAGCACACACTCATACATAACATGTTAAGTCGCTTCAGTCATGTCCAACTCTGTTCCACCTCCATCGATGGCAGCCCACCAGGCTTCCCCGGTCCCTGGGATTCTCCAGGCAAGAACAGTGGAGTGGATTGCCATTTCCTTCTCCAATGCATGAAAGTGAAAAGTGAAAGTGAAGTCGCTCAGTTGTGTCTGACTCTTAGTGACCCCATGGACTGCAGCTTACCAGGCTCCTCCACCCATGAGATTTTCCAGGCAAGAGTACTGGAGTGGGTGCCATCGCCTTCTCTGCATACATAAGATAACATGCACCATTTTACTTATTTCAAGTGTGTAGTTCAATGGTATTAAGCACATTCACACTGTCGGGCAACCATCACCACCATCCATTTCCAGAATTTTTTTTCATTCTCCCAAACTGAAATTTTATACCCATTAAGCAATAGTTCCCCATTCCTTCCTACTCCCACCCCACTCCCAGGCCTTGGATACCACCATTCTACTTTCTGTTTTTATGGATTTGGCTACTGTAGGTACTTCATGTAATAAAACAATACAGTATTTGTCCTTCTGAGTCTGGCTTATTTCACTTAACACATCTTCAAAACTCATCCATGTTGTAGCATGTCTCAGAATTTCCTTTCTTTTGAAGACTGAATCATGTTCCACTGGATGCACAGACCACATTGTATTTATCCAGTAATGAAAGTTTGGATTGGTTTTGTCTTTTGGCTATTGTGAATAATGTTGCTGTGACCTTGGCACATGACAAAAATTTTACTATTTTTATAAGAAATAAATCATTGGTCAGAAAGAATTCACAGTATAGGAATCATTTAAATCTATTAATGTAGCTGAAGTGCTTAAGCCATTTTCTGATCAGTTTGGTTTGTCCTGGGAAGTTCGCCTGCCAGAGAGTGAACCCTATCAAGGTAACGTTCTTGTCGTGCCAACCTTTATACTTTCAGCATCTGACTAGAGCCTGGCCAAAGATGGCTGAGCAGCGTTGCTGGACGGAGTTACTAGAGTTAATGATCAGATCTGTACTTTCAGCCTCAGAGAGAAAAAAGAAAGTAAAGCTAGAATTCTGAGTATATTTATTGTTAACTGATTTTATCTATGCTTTCTTTCTTTCCCACTAAACTGGATATTTTCTCCACATAGATACCAGTTTGAAATTAGAGAACGTCAATCTTTTTTAATTACATTTTTTCATAAGAATGTCTAATAATGTCATTTTGTTCATCTTTGTATTGACACTTAAAGTTTTGCATAACATGTTAAGCAATACTATGAAAATTACTTGTGTGTTGCAGGAATTGACAGTTAATATAAAATTGTTACTTCACTATTTTGGCATGCCAAGTTGCTTCAGTCATGGCTGACTCTTTGCAACCCCATGGACTGTAACCCTCCAGACTCTTTTGTCCATGGGATTCCCCAGGCAAGAATACTAAAGTGGCTTGCCATTTCCTTCTCCAGGGATCTTCCTGACCCGTGGATCAAACCTGCATCTCTTTTGTCCCCTGCTTTGACAGGCCCATTCTTTACCACTAGTACTACTTCCAAAAGTATATAGCATAAAAATTTGATTCTACCATCATCTACTTACATATAGGTATTTAAGCCCTATTGTGACAGTTGGGAATTTTAAAGGTTCTTCTTCTTCCCTTAATTTATATTATCATTTCACTTCTCTCACAGAATTTTGAGCTAATTTGACATTGTTTTATGGTTATTGAACACCATACCACTCTTATTAGCAACACCATATCTTTTAAATGTTTAGTTTAAATTTTCAGTGCCCACAAGGCTCCATGTTGGAAACAATTTCTGCTGTGTTGAATCATTCAATCACCACAAACATCATTAGTGCATAGTCAATCAAAAAGCACAATTATATCACAATTTTAAAATTACTTATAATCTTACAATTTATAATTATTACTCATACAGTAATACAAAATTTTATGGGATGTAAATTTTTTAATGATAAGAGATTTAAAATTCTCTATTTGTTCTCTTAATTACCAGAAAAATGGAATTCAGAATCAATACTATTTCTATTTTTTAATTTAAC
>SJYC01000866.1:0-19681 GCA_006408675.1 Madoqua kirkii
TTAGTTTATGAGAAATGCAAATTAAAACTACAATGTTATACCTGTATATATTGATTAGAATAACTATAAAAAAGATAAAACCAAGAGTTAATGAGAAAGTAGAGAGACTGGAACCATTATGCATTATTGATGGGAATATAAAATGCATAGTAACTTTAGAAAACAGTTTGATAGTTTCTTTAAAAGCTAAACATAAATTTACATGACTCATCCACTTCACTGCTAGGAACCTACCCATGTCCACACAAAGGTGTGTATATGAACATTCAAAGTATAAAATGGAAAAATCCAAATGTCCATAAAGTGATGACTGATTTTAAAAAATTATATGTCAGCATAAGGCAGTACTTATTTATCAATAGAAAAGAAATAAAGATTCTACTAACTGATGCTACAACATGCATGAACCTCAAAAAATGATGCTGACTTGAAGAAGCCAGATATAAACAGCTACATACGATGTAAGTCCATACACATAAAATCTCCAGAAAAGGCACAAGTTTAGTGACAGGAAGCAGGAGATTAACTGCTTGGTGCTGAGGAGAGTGGTGGGAGTGAAATACAGAGGGCATGAGTACACTTTTTGGAGTGTAAGGGAATGTTCTAAAACTGGATTGTGGTGTTGATTGTTCAACTCTATAAATCTGACTTAAAAAATCATTGAAATGTACACTTATAATGAGTAGATTAAATTATAATTCAATAAAGCTCTTAAAGAAGAAAACATGATATATATACCATTTATCAGACATAGTGCTAGGTGCTGGCAACAGAGGTAAACTAAGTCAGACATAAATCCTGCCATATGGGGGCTTATAGGCAGCCAGAGTCTCTAAGGATTGTGAGCAGGCTTGGCCTGCCTTTGCAGTTTCTGAAACAAACAAACCATGTTAAATGCACTATTCTTCCTGTTTTCATGGAAAATGAAAGTGAAGTTGCTCAGTCGTGTCCGACTCTTTGCAATCCCATGGACTGGTAGTCTACCAGGCTTCTCTGTCCATGGGATTTTCCAGGCAGGAGTATTGGAGTGGGGTGCCATTTCCTTCTCCAGGTGATCTTCCTGACCCAGGGATAGAACCCAGGTCTCCTACATTGCAGGCAGATGCTTTACCCTCTGAGCCACCAGGGAATCTTATGTTCTATTTGCAGAGGTTTTGGGGAAGATGGAAAATAAGGACAAAAACATGTAAATATATAATATTTTGCTGCTGGTGCTAAGTCGCTTCAGTTGTGTCTGACTCTGTGCGACCCCATAGACAGTAGCCCTCCAAGCTCCCCTGTCCCTGGGATTCTCCAGGCAAGAACACTGGAGTGGGCTGCCATTTCCTTCTCCAATGCATGAAAGTGAAAAGTGAAAGTGAAGTCGCTCAGTCATGTCCGACTCTTAGTGACTCCATGGACTGCAGCCCACCAGGCTTCTCCATCCATGGGATTTTCCAGGCAGGAGTACTGGAGTGGGGTGCCATTGCCTTCTCCCATATAACATTTTAGGAGAAGATAAAAGATGTTCATAAAACTTGATCAAAGAAAGGAAATAAAAACTGCTGAGAGACCAGGAAGAGGTGTTATTCTAAACAGGATGGTAATGGAAGGCCTCCTTAGTAAGGTAATACTGGATTAGAGAGACCCTGGAGAAAGGGAAGGAGAGCCACACTTTGTCCAGGGGAAAGAGCATTCCCAGCAGATGGAACTGAGTCCAGGGCATTCATGGCTTCTTTGAGGACTGGCAAGGAGAGTGTGGCTGGAACACACTGAGTGGAGAGCAAAGAGATACAGTTAGAGAGCTGGGGCAGATCCTTTAGAACAATGATATGCATTGTAGGACTTTAGATTCTGCTCCAAGTGAGCTTAGAAGTCATGGGAAGGTGTGTTTGCATGTACCTCATTAAAGCTGTAAATAATGAGAGACATGGGACGATTTTGAGCAGAGAAGTGAAATGATTTCACACACTCCAGTGATTCATTCTGGGCTTCCCCAGTGCCTCAGTGGTAAAGAACCTGCCTGCAATGTAGGAGATATGGCTGGAGATGCAGGTTCCACCCCTGGTTCAGGAAGATCTCCTGGAGAGGGAAATAACAACCTATTCCAGTATTCTTGCTTGGGAAATCCCGAGGACAGGGGAGACTGTCGGGCTACAGTGCATAGAGTCACAAAAGAGTCAGACACAGCTTAGTGAATAAGCATCAACAATGGTTCATTTTGGCAGCTGGCAGAGAATAGGCAGTAGATTGCAAGGCTGGGAGCAAGAAGTACAACTTGGGGAATTGCAGTCATCCAGGAGAAAGATGCCAGTGGCTCACATCAGGTCTTAGCAATTTACATGGTGAGAAGTGGTCCTGGTATACTGGGACTCTAAATCCAACAGGATTTGCTGGTGGATTGGATGACTGGTGTGGGAGGAGGAGGAGAGGCAAGGATGGCCCCCAGGTTTCTGGTTGGAGAACTGAACTAGGTTATGAAACAAATGTTATTTGACTCTGTGCAACCCCATAGACGGCAGCCTACCAGGCTCCCGCCATCCCTGGGCTTCTCCAGGCAAGAACACTGGAGTGGGTTGCCATTTCCTTCTCCGGCATGTTGGGTAGGATTCTACAAAATTAATCATATGAAATAGATATCCAAAATCCTAAAGAAACAGAAGAGCAGAATGGGATGCCAGAGCTCTCTTTATACAATATTTAAGTCAAATTATGCAGAGCTGATGACTTTAGAAGCACTGGTCTTTGCTTTTCACACCACAAAGAATTTTGCCGTCTGTCACGCGAATTCCTGACATTTTAAAGATGGTGGTTGCCATCTTTATTCTTTGGACTCAACAAACATTTTTTCCACCAGATGGCAGCACTAAAGTTCAGAGGCCTTCAACACAGAGCCTCTTTAATGAATATAAGTGAGCTGCTTTAGGCCCCCTTTTCAGACAAGTCAGACTTTTTAGTCTCTTGCCTACCTCTCCTCCTCCACTGAGGGCGACCTCTTCCAATAATCAGCCTTCTAGATGATACCAGAGGCTTTTAACGTCATAATCTCTTGTCACATTACTCAGCAATCTCAAGTCGCCCCCAGGAAACCATTTCCTGGAGGCCTCTTTTTTATTTGTATTCATTAACTCCACTCTAATACATTCTCTTGGAAACCACAGTTTAATAAATTTCATAGCGCATGACCAGTGGACTTAATGAATATTAGTCACTTGAAGCAATTTTTGTTTATTCAGCTTCTCTTGCCTTCCCTCCCTTCCCTTACCCCAGGCTTCATTCTGTGGAATGATAATAATACACAGAGAGCCAACCAGCCACAGCAGACTGAAAACAAGGAGTAAAAGGATCTTTCTGAACTCACACCTGCTTTAAGATTTGTTATCCTTAAAACGAAAAGCTGTAGGGATTCACTTGGCTCCTTCCTTGTAGCTCCCAGGGGACCTTGCTATTAAACCGCAGGGAGGAGCCCAGCCTTCAGAGCAGTTAAAAGTACTTATGTCAAATCCATCCCATTCTTCCGGCCTCTGTTCTTCAATCCCGCCACCATTCCCAGGGGTGGAGCACATTACAAGGCATTCACTTCATATGAATGGGCACAAACAGACTTTTTCACCATTTAGATATGTCTACATTTGCAGGCACATCCTGTAGGCTGCCTGAAACAGCCTTAATTTCAATTTACTGTCTCCCCATGGACCCTGCCATTCTCCCCAACGTGGAAAACTCAATGGTCGTTTCTCCTCCCTGACCTCTCACCCCCAGCCTCTCGCTGCCCTCCTCCTCTTTCAAGGAAAAGGCTGTACTGGGTGGAACATTTTGCTCAAGATGAATAGAATGAAGCTTTGATGCTTCTAACAGTGCATATGATCTTTTACTTAAAAAAAAAAAATGAGCGAGCAGTACCAGATTATCACATTTGGAACATGTTCAAAGTCAGTGCACAAGATCCAGTAAAAGCCATCTTGGGCCCCCTGGAGTACTGCTGTTCAAGACAGCATAAAATTGTAGCCCTGATTTTGCCTTGTCAGTTTCTCCTCTGCTAGGGCTGACTATATTTAATGTTTTGATATGGAAATTCTCAAATGTATACAAAAGTAGAGCTAATAGTATAGAGAACCTCCATATATCTGTTCTTCAACTTTTACAATAATGGACATTTGGCTAATCTTATATTATCTAATCCTCCCCCACACATCCACGTCTTCTTTATTTGGAGATCTAAAAACAAATCACAGATTTGTTTTCCCCCTGTAAACAGCATGAATTGCTAACTGATAAGGGCATTCTATGTTTATCATCATCACTGTGCCCATATCATACCTAAAAAGTTAATGATTATTTCTTAAAATCATTTAATACCAAATCCATACTTACTTGCCCCAGAGGCCCTCAATACATCTTATAATTCAGAATCCAAGCAAGTTCCATTCATTCTACTAGTTGCTTCTTAATCTTTTTTGTTCTAAAGAGTAGTTGTTGTTCTGCTTTTCTTTCCTCCTCTTCTTCTCCTTCCTCTCCTCCTTTTCTTCTTAAATTTTATGCTGTAGATTTGTTAGTGTTACCCCTATTTTGTTCTGTAGAAATGAACCGCACTTTCCATTTGACTGATTGCTTCCTTGTGGTGTCGTGTAACTTGTTCTTGTACTGTTAGGACTATTTATGGTTGAGAAAATTTTGGCTGAGTTCTTCAGTCTTTAAGTGAACAAGAAGTATACTGAAGTAGCTAAATGGATTCGACTGTTAGGTGAAATCATCATTTTGCTTTGCCATCCAAAACTAGACTTACTGTTAATTCATTCAGTCTATATAAATTAGCTCCTAGACTATACCAAGCAATCTGCTGGGACTTGGAAATGCAGAATGACCAAGAGCAGAGAGGAGGAAAGATAACTGAGAAAAAATAGGGATACTATCCTCATGAAGCTTAAGGGTCATGAGTTTTAAAGTACTACTTAGACGCTTGTGTTGAGTTCTCTGAACGCATTTGTCAAGTCCACCAACTTATAGATCCCTCTCAAATGTACTGAAGAATACTGACCATTAAGTGATGAGAACTACACTAAAAATTAGTAATAAGAAATCAGACACCAGCTCTCCTGGGCCTTTGGATTCCAACCATTAATAAATTAATTTTATATCTCAAAATTCAACAGAGGTAGAACGATAATTCTAAAAGAATTAGGCAACTTCTGAACCACATTAATATATGGACGTCAACCTTTTTTGACTTAGGTTACAAAAGAGGTTCCTTAACAGTCCCTTTGATTTTGATGCTCATCTTCAAGAAACCACCCATGAGTTGAAATTGGAATTACATTGCAATGTAATTTGTGCAGACTAAACACAATTGAAATGAGTTGCGCAAAACCTGACCTGTCTTATCTACAAGTGTGTCATAAATGCTGACATTTCAAAACCTATCTGGTTTTACTTTTGTTCTATTTTATTAAAAAAAAATGCTGGTTGCAACCCTGTAAATGAATTTTATGACCTACCAGTGAGTCAGGGCCTGCTGATTGAGTGCTGACTTTGGGAATGACATAGCTTTTGGATAAGATAGTCATGGACCATCTGCTTTAGTTATGCAATTGAGCCACGCTCTCTCTCAGCCATCCTCTCACAGAAGCTGAGCTTTTGTGCCTCTGAGTTCACATTTGAGAAGGAAGGAAATTGGGGTTTTCAATAGTTTTCAGAAACTGTAAAGATCATCACAGAACTTTTCTTGTTTATTTTTTAAATTTTGGATAGAAGAGCTGACAGGCAAAATGGAGGGAGACACTTGCGACAAAGTAAGATCTTCGGGAATTTCAAATGTTTTATTGATAAGAAGACTAACATTTGCTATTTGGCTCCTGCATACTGGATGTTGTTTCACTGTATCTTATGTAATCTGCTTAACAGTATGATGGAGTAGCCTTTATCATCAATAAGTCACATAGGAGGAAACGAGTTGACAGAAGGTAGGTACCTTGGCTGAGCTGACAGAGTTAACAAGAGGCACAGGCTAGTCAATTAAAGAAGACCATATCTCCTGGGGACTAGGGACCCACAGAAGCTGAGGTCAGTCTTCACTTCGATTCCTTGTTGTGTCTCTTAGTTGACTCAATCCTTTAGTAAGTGAAGAATAAGATAAAATGTGCTAGTACTCCATACCTAGTAAGCAAAGATTATATATTGCATATACCTATATGAGATATATTAAAATATACATAGGAAGATATATATACACATACACACACATATATGTGTACACATAGATTTTTGTTTCTCATGATCCTTTGCAAGAAGACAATGTTCATAGGGACTTACATTGTCTACACTTGTCTGTTAGCATGATGGATGCATTGTCAGATTCCCTAAGTAATAAACACTGAGTGTCAGAGCCCTGATGGACTGGTGTTCATGTGTGCTAAGGAGCTTCACCTGTATGCGACACTTCGTGATCCCATGGACCGTAGCCCGCCAGGCTCCTCTGTCAATGGGATTCTCCAGGCAATACTGGGTTGCCATGCCCTCCTCCAGGGCATCTTCCCAATCCAGGGATTGAATCCACGTCTCTTTTATCTCCTGAATTGGCAGGCAGGTTCTTTACCACTAGCACCACCTGGGAAGCCCTGCATGGACTAGGCACTATAGCAAACTTTGAAGAGCAAACCAAGAGACACACAAATTCAACAAAATGTGTCAATCTCCAGTAGAGAAGTTTGATAGGAGTCATAATTTTGAGCACTTGCTCATGTCTCATCAACAGTATATTACTTTTAAAAAACCCAGGTATTTTGTTGTTGCAATAGCAACATTGGTCTGAAAATGTTTTAATTACGCATTGTATCAAGAGGCAATAATGTGTTGTATTTAAGAGCAAGATCTTTCAAGCCAGATGCCTGTACCCAAATCTTGGATCTGCATTCACCTGCTATGTGTCATGAATGAACTACTTAACCTCCCCTCCCCCACAATATTCTTATTTCTAAAACAAGGTTGATGATGTTGATTCATGGTGATGATGATAAAAGAGTCCATTACCTGGGTTATTGTGAGGATTAAATGCTTCAGAATGCATTAAACACTTGAGACATTACCTCGAATATAAAAAATATTGGCAAATATTATGTTATGGTGGCTCAGCTGGTAAGAAACCTGCCTACCAATGCTGGAGGAACAAGAGATGCATGTTTGATCCCTGAGTCGTGAAGATCCCTCGGAGAAGGAAATGGCAACCAGCTCCAGTATTCTTGCCTGGAGAATTCCATGGACAGAGAAGCCTGCAGGCTATAATCCATGGGGTCACAAAGAGTCAGACACGACTGAGCATATACGCACACATGATCTTATGAGTTAGGGAGTATTTCCTGTACTTTTGAGAGTCAACTTTCCCAATCTCAGCTGCAAATGAGAAATATTATATTATTTAGTGACATTCTCCAGTAAAAAGTATGAACAAGTTTATGATTAAACATTTTTATTTCGGGTCTGTCTTTTTTTCCCCCCCCTCTTCCTTCCTCTCCTCTGCCCTTTTCTCTTCTTCCTTCTTATCTTTTTTCCCCTTGCTTCTCTTGTCTTCCTCCTCCTGGTTAATCATTTATAACAACTTGTCAAAGAGGCAATGCACCCCCCAAACTGTTTGCTTCAACTCAGTCTCACTTCTTGGCAATGATGACTGAAGAAGCTTTACTCACTTATTCTCTTCCCTTCCAGTGAGGTAAGTAACTTCAAATCTCTGGACAGTCTTTCCCTCGATATTTAGGAGGACCTTTGACAATTCTGAATCCATTATTTCAGTCCTCACATAGGTCACTCTATCTCAAAATCATTGCTAATTGAAAATTGAAAGCCATGACATTAATAGAGCCCCCAAAGGAGAACCAGATGCCCAGTATCTTCATTCTTTTTTAATCAACTGTTTGTCTTCATCTGAAGATACATGTCTTCTACAAGAGCAAACGGCATCATTCATCTTTAAGTAGCTACCCTGCATTTAACCATATAATAGGACATTGACTTATTGAAGCGTCGAGAGCCTCCATAATGCATCACATATCTCATTAGCAATATAAAAATCTGCTCCTGGACAGAAGTATTAACTAATGCCAAAATGGACAACTGTCATATGAATGCACTGTAGGAGTCAGCTACTGCATGTTGTATTGTGAAAGATTTCCTTTAGAACAGAGTACAAGAGGCATATGAATTTGTTTTCCTATGTGGTTCCTCAACATGGTTGGATGCAGACAGCTTTAGAAATGGGCGGTGTTTAAAGAGTTCATTTATAAGCTTATTGTTTGCAAATAAAAAGCCATCTTCCAATAGTGACAGTGGACAATAGCCCCCAAATCACCTATGAAACCTATTGAAATAAAAGCTGAAATTTGATAATTTATACCCATTAATCTACCTAAGTAACCCTCTGTCCCAGTACTGAGTTCCTTAGGCCCCAAGAGTTGAGTTACTGCCAAGTTAGTAAAGAAGTTAGGGCTTCCCTGGTGGCTCAGATGGTAAAGAATCTGCCTGCAATGTAGGAGACCTGGGTTTGATCCCTGGATCAGGAAGATCACTTGGAGAAAGAAATGGCAACCCACTCCAGTATTCTTGCTTGGGAAATTCCCATAGGTGGAGGAGTCTGGATGGGCTACTGTCCACGGGATCACAAAGCACTGGACATGACTGAGTGACTAGCACTTTCACTTTCATGCTTTAGTGAAGAGGGATTGGGATGAGGGGAGAAGTGCATGGCATTCCCAAAGATGGAGAGAATAAAAATTGAATTTCATGGCTCCTCCTGGCGTCATTGGTAAATCAGAGGAGATCTGTACTCCAAAGACCCTGTATTTCCCATTATGCAGTTTTCTATCTGGATTTCTCCATAAAAAGTCTTAGGTATTTGTAACTGAAAAACTTTGTCCTTAAAATTTTAGGAATTTATGACCATAACTAGAGCCCCCAGGAACAGATATATAGGTCTATTTATTGGGAAGAAACACGCAATGCAAGTTGCTTGGCATCATTTATAGATGATTTTTAACATTTATTAATACTGTATTTGGTGAATAGTTGGACTATGTAGTTTATTGGCATTAGTTTGATTATAACTAAAGCCCACATCTTTATGAGGATTCTATTAGTTTGGTTCAGTTCATTTGCTCAGTCGTGTCTAACTCTTTGAGACCCCATGGACTGCAGCACACCAGGCTTCCCTGTCCATCACCAACAGCCAGAGTTTGCTCAAATTCATGTTCATCAATTCAGTGATACCATCCAACCATCTCATTCTCTGTTGTCCCTTTCTCCTCCTGCCTTCAATCTTTTCCAGAATTAGGGTCTTTTCCAAAGAGTCAGTTCTTTGCATCAGGTGGCCAAAGTATTAGAGATTAAGCTTCAGCATCAGCCCTTCCAATGAATATTCAGCACTGGGTTCCTTTAGGATGGACTGGTTGGATCTCCTTGCTGTCCAAGGGACTCTCAAGGGTCTTCTCCTACACTACAGTTCAAAAGCATCAATTCTTCGGCACTCAGCTTTTTTTATGGTCCAACTCTCACATCCATATATGACTCCTGGATAAACCATAGTTTTGACTAATCAGAATGATGGCTTTGTGGAGCTGAATCATGAGCAGTGTCCTGGAGCATAATTCCCTCATTGTGCACTGATTCGTTGGGAAAGAAATCTCAGTCCCACATGTGTCTGATGAGGTGAAGGATGCAGTGTGCACCCACATTCCTGATGCACATTCACAGGCGCAGCCTCTGCCAGGTGAGGCAGTGTTTTTCTAAAGTTGGTACCATGAAAAAGGAGATGTTCTCATAGTAGACTGAAAGTTGATCAAGTGGTAAAAAGTGTTTCCTGAATATATTTAAGTGCCTCAACACTGCCCTAGAACTAAGTATGTATACTTTCTATTACCTGCCAAGATACCTGTGTGCATGCTCAGTTGCTAAGTCATGTCCAGCTCTGCTGGATTATAGCCTACCAGGATTTCCCAGGCAAGAGTACTGGAGTGAGCTGCTATTTTCTTCTCCAGAGAATCTTTCTCACCCAAGGATTAAACCCGTGTCTCCTGCATTGCAGGTGGATTCTTTACCACTGAGCCACTTGGGAAGACCCGAGATATTTAATTAGAAATAAATGTAATGTTTTATATGCTAAGAGGAACTGGTGTTTCAGATATTACATCTCTACCCTTGGGAAACTGGTAGTCTAGCTGTGCTGAAATGTAGTCTAGTAAATACCATGCAATGGAACATATGCTGTAATAGACATATATCCCCAGAGGAAGGAGAAATTAATTCAATTTTGAGGAAGGCTTGGAAGACATCATAGAGGCTGTGAAATCTAATTTATACCTTGGGAAAGATGAAGGGTTGCTGTATATGGTAAATGAAGTGAGGGCTAGAGAGAACCATGCAAGTGAATATCCAGTGGAAAAGAGTATAACTTGCTTGGGAATAGCTAGGGCCCCTGGCATGGCATAAATTTAATGAGGGACAATGAGGCAGGAAAGATAAACACAGGACAAAGTATAAAAATTCTTCAATGCTATATGCCATGCTAGGAAATTTGGATTTCAGTCCACAAACAATAGAAAGTCATGAAGGTAATATGGTGGGTAAACTCCAGAAACTTTGACAATAGAATAGAATAGAATAGAATAGAATAGAATAGAATAGAATAGAATAGAATAGAATAGAATAGAATAGAATAGAATAGAATAGAATATTAAGGAAAGTTAAAGAGCCTATAGGACCAAAACTTTCTGGATTTGGAGTCCCTTGAGAATGACCAAAAGCAGTTTAAAAGAATACTTTTGAACTGTGATGTTGGAGAAGACTCTTGAGAGTCCCTTGGACTGCAAGAAGATCCAACCAGGCCATTCTAAAGGAGATCAGCCCTGGATGTTCTTTGGAAGGAATGATGCTAAAGCTGAAACTCCAGTACTTTGGCCACCTCATGCAAAGAGTTGACTCATTGGAAAAGACTCTGATGCTGGGAGGGACTGGGGGCAGGAGGAGAAGGGGACGACAGAGGAAGAGATGGTTGGATGGCATCACTGACTCAATGGACGTGAGTCTGAGTGAACTCCGGGAGTTGGTGATGAACAGGGAGGCCTAGTGTGCTGCAATTCATGGGGCCGCAAAGAGTCGGACACAACTGAGTGACTGAACTGACTGACTGAGAATGGCCATGGTCTTTCCTGGTGTCTCAGACGGTAAAGAATCTGCCTGCAATGTGGGAAACCTGGGTTCGATTCCTGGGTCAGATGCCTGGTGTGCTGCAATTCATGGGGTCGCAAAGAGTCGGACACAACTGAGTGACTGAACTGACTGACTGAGAATGGCCATGGTCTTTCCTGGTGTCTCAGACGGTAAAGAATCTGCCTGCAATGTGGGAAACCTGGGTTCGATTCCTGGGTCAGAAAGATCCCCTGGAGAAGGGAATGGCTACACACTCAAGTATTCTTGCCTAGCGAACTCCATTGTCAGAGGAGCCAGGTGAGATACAGTCCAGGGGTTGCAGAGTTGGACATTACTGACTGACTTTCATTCAGTGAAATGGCTGCATCCCCTAATCAGGCCTATCTAGAAAGCAAAGAAGCCTGGTTCTTGGCGCTGAAATTTGATATCACCAAAGGCTGTCAAGGCATTTCCATCAAAGAACATCAAAAAGAACAAAGACTCATCTCCTTCAAGTTCGGATTTGAGATGTGCTGATGTTTTGTGGGAAATGGTCCAGATTCGCTGCACCTACCTCTTAGCAAACTTCTTTGCCTGCCTGATAAATTTCCTCACATCCCAAAATGCCAGTCTTGTTTCAACTCCTCTCCTCTCCTCTCCTCTCCTCTCTTCTCCTTCCTCTCTCTCTCTCTCTCATATGTCTGGCAACTTTGATGAACCAGAGAAAGATGCAGGCTTTTTAGTAATTTAGTCAGTAAATTTTCATGGAAAAAACATTTGTTCAGCACCTTCAGTGTGTCACACCCTGAGCAAGGCCTTATATCTGGTTACAAACAAGACTGATGTGATTGGCTGCTGAATTTGGGAGAAGCATCATTTATTCATGCTTCCATTTTGCTGTCTTATTTTTCCAGTGTCAAATACATGCACCAATCAAGGCCACTCATGATCTGACTCTATATCTATAACTTCTTCTGTATCAGTTGTAATTCTTAGCAACGTGTTCACACTTGTCAGTGTACCCCCTCTCCTCCAGTCAAATGTGTACTAGACCTCTTTCCCTAATCCGACCTTCTGGTCTCTCCACCTCATGTTTTCCCCTTGCCCTAAGTCCCTTCTCTTTGCTGATCCAAACCCCAGTCACCATTCAAGTCAAACATGTCCATTTTTATTTCCAAGGGTTAGGATCCTTTTGGAGAAGGCAATGGCACCCTACTCCACTACTCTTGCCTGGAAAATCCCATGGACGGAGGAGTCTGAAAGGCTGCAGTCAGTCCATGGGGTCGCTGAGGGTTGGACTTGACTGAGTGACTTCACTTTTCACTTTTGTGCACTGGAGGAGGAAATGGCAAGCCACTCCAGTGTTCTTGCCTGGAGAATCCCAGGAACGGGGGAGCCTAGTGGGCTGCCATCTATGGGGTCGCACAGAGTCGGACACGACTGAAGCGACTTAGCAGCAGCAGCAGCATCCTTTTGCTTTCTTTGGGATACAGTTTAAGGCGGCAGTTAAAAAGTTGGACTCTATACAGTAAGCCTCTTACATACAAATGAGTTACATTCCCAGAAGGCATTTGTAAGTCCAATTTATTCATGAGTTCAACAAAGTTAGCCTAGGAACCCAACTAACATGATTGTCTAAATAGTATTGAACTGTAATAGGTTTTACAATACTTTTCACACAAATAATGCATAAAACAATAACAAAAATAATGAAAATATTTTAAATTTAGTACAGTACTTGGAAAAATACAGTAGTACCAGTTATATCACTGCTGCGTTTACACTTGCTTCTGGACATCTTGGGCCTGAAATAAAGATATGATACTACAGTAGTCTATATAGTAGTGTTCAGTGAAGTCCACAAAAGCACAAGCACTTATAGAGGATGCATGCACGGGACAACGTATGCCAGACATGTGAACTAGCTTGTGACTGGACATGTGAGTGCATGTTCACATCTTTGAAAGATCTCAACATGAAGGTTCATATATAGAGGACTTACTGTATTTAGGAGTGTGGTTAATTCTAGAGGGAGGAAGAAGAGGTGTATTTAGGGAAAGATGTTCAGAGGGCTTCATCTAGTAATACATGCTTAGTCGCTTCAGTCTTGTCCAACTCTTTGCAACCCTGTGGACTGCAGCCAGCTAGGCTCCCCTGTCCATGGAATTCTCCAGGCAAGATTACTGGAGTGGGCTGCCATTTCTTTCTCCATAGGGTATTCCCAACCCAGGAACTGAACCCATGTCTCTTTCATTGCAGGCTGATTCTTTACCACTGAGCTTTTGGAGAAACTCCACTTTGGTAGAGGCAAAAAAGGAAAGTGATTTACTCTGAGATATTCGAGGCTTGTGGCTACACTCATGCAATAACATCTGTCTTGAAATATCTTCACTGTTTGAGAACTTTTCCATGTTCTCACAGGAAATGATGGATAATGGATCAGAGGACACTGACAGATACTCAAGAAATGGCCTTCCCAAGAGTCTTTTACTGAAGTAGTAGGCAGTGACTGCCGTCTTAAACTTGATCTCCTGTGAACTGTAGGCACAGGAAACTCAAAAATGCTACTGTTGAAACTCAGGAACAAGACTGTGTTCTCAGTTCTGGAAGCTCTCTAAAGGAGAATGGAGAGTTACCCAGAAAGCAGTTTCTATGCCAGCGTGCAGCTGAGCAAAGAGCAGAGGATGTCCCTTCGTGTGTGGCTAATAGATTTGTGATGAGATTCCTTCTTCAAAGAAACCTGACTTTTATTTTCCTAAATAGTATTATCTACCATTCTCCTTTTCATTATAACATTTGTATGTGATGAGAAACTGATGCAAAGATCTGATGACAGCTCAATTTATCACCAATTGCAACATGAGCCTGAAAGAGTGGTGAACCTCAAGAAATTGCCAGAGTGGCCTAAGGGCCAGTATCATTCTGTTCAACCATCCTGACAGCAGATTTCACAGTGTCCAGAAGATATTTAGTGTCCAGTGGATATTATCTTCTAGTAATAACATCTCTCAAGCTGGGTGATGGGTAGACATGTATTTTTTTAACATAGTTTTTTATACATTTTTGTATGACTGAATTATTTCACCCAAAAGAAGAAAGAGTATGTCATTCAATAAGTGTGTACCCTGTAGGAGTTATTTAACATTTTATGTATCAGTACCTCATTTGTAAGATGGATATGATGATAGTTTCCACTTTATAGAGGGTTGTGAGGATTGATAATGTAAGTTAATGCCTGCCAGGTATTGATTTACAAAGTGCTTGACATATAGGAAGCACTCAAATGTTAGTAATTATTGCCATCTCTCTCTCCCTCCTGAATTCCCTAGAGTACTTTTGCTGTAAATGATATAATTCAACCAACCGTTGTGAATTTTCCTTTGCCCTGTGCTCTGTAGCACCCTTAGTATATTCAAATGGGTTAGGATATTATAGATTGTTGATTGGAATAGTATTTTCAAGAATTAGTGACGTGACCCTCATGGTTTTTCACTCCTCTGATGTCTGAATATTAAAAAAGAAACCTGTGCATGTTTGTTACTTTTCTCTTGTAATGTGACCCATGCAATGGCCACTTTTGGCCCAGATTTAAAATATATGAATAAGCAGAGGCCATGCTCATTCACAGTCTTTCTGAAGCCCACCCACCACTTCCTTTTTCCAATGAGTACTGGAACATCACCCAGTAATTCAATAAGCATGCACACTTCCCCCTTCTCAAAACAATATTTCTGAGGGCTATAATCTTCTGTTTCACACTTTAAGGAAAATCTGAGTGAACCAGTTGATCCACAGCCAAGTTCTGTTGGTGATAATCATCCTACCCTTTGTGAGACCATTTTAGGGGTTGCTTAAAGCCACAGGGTGGTTTCCAGAGCCTAGAGCAGATCCAAAATCTCATCCTGAGCTGACTGCAGAGCATCACTTTACCCAGCAGTATCCCATCTCCCAAACTGTTGCCTGTCTCCGGGGTGGATCCAATCCAACACAAACGAACGGGGTCCAGAAAGACCGGTGTGAACCCCTCGTGTGTGCTTGCTGATCACTCCATTCATTACAGTGGATCTGAAGGTTCTAGAAGGCCAAGTATTTCCACAGGTGTTCCTGGGTTGGAGACCACGTCTCTGTTTCTACCTCTTTTAGTTAGAGTTTGGTAACCTTCTAGTCCTGGGTTCAGTTTATCTAATTTCAAGGCAGGTGCTTAGTTGCACTGCCTTTGCTGGGCCTCATGACTGGGCAGCCATGGAGAGAGTGGCAAAAGGAAAGGCAAGGGGTCAGGATAATGAAGATAAATAATTTCAAGAAGAAACCTCACTTAGTATGATAATTAGATCTCTGAATTGTGACTGTAAATGGATTATAAATTATGCTAAAAGGATAAAATCAAAGGACACTCAAACGAGTCATGCCTAATGTTATGTAATGAATTTGTTGTCTATAAAGCAGAAGAAGCGTTTAGGTGAGCAGGTATAAAGAAAGGTCGTGTGCAGCTTAAATCATAAACACCTCATATACTCTGACTTCTCCCATCTCTGCCTCTGTCCTCATCTTCCAAAGTGCATCCCAGTTACACTGAAAACCAACAGGCACATCACTGACAGCAACCACAGAGACCTGTTTGGCCTGGGAATTCCATGCAGTCAGGCCTGACTTCTGTCAATTACCCCAGATGCTAGACTAATTGGCTTTATTCTTAGATGAAAGAATCTACCTCTAGAAAGGCAGGAAAAGTCCTCTTCTGTGACCGAAGTCATTAGACCTCAATTAGGACATAGACAGGGAAGGTGTAGATGAGTCTGCGGTAATTACCAGGCATTGTCTGACAGCTCAGTTCCTGCAGCCTGGGCCAGAGCAGGTGACTTGGAAATGCGATCCCCAGACAGCTGCAGACGGTGCAGGCTGATTGCACTGTGCCAGCTGAACCTCCCCATTATGCTCAGTTCACTGCAGTGTGTGGCCCCTCACAACTTACCACCGCCTGAAGCCGACCCCACCTATTTCTGAAATAGGTGTTGAACATTTATTATACGCCAGATACTGTGTAGTTACTGGCAACACAGAGCTGAAAATGACAGATTGCTGTCACAGAGCTTGCATTTCAGTGGAAAGGGAAGGTCACCAAAAAAGAAAGTCAATAAGTTAATTTAATTTCTGAAGTTTTTTGAGGGGTGGCTTTACAATGTTGTGATATTTCTGTCGTGCAATGAAGTGAGTCAACTGCATGTGTACATTTATCCCTTCCCTCTTGGATCCCCTCCCCATCCCACCTCTCCAGGTCACCACAGAGCCCTGAGCTGAGTTCGCTGTGTGATACACCAGGTTCTCCTTAGCTATCTATTTAACACATGACTTGCACATATGTCAATCCCAGTCTCCCAGTTCATCCCGCCTCCCTCCCTTCCCCACTGTGTCCACCCGTCCGTTCTCCATGTCAATGTCTCTATTACTGCCCTGCAAGTAGGTCTGTATGCGCCATTTTGCTATTTTCACATATATGCATTAATATACGATACTTGGTTTTCTCTTTCTCACTTTACTCTGTATGACAAATTCTAGGTTCATCCACTTCTCTACAAATCACCCAGTATCGTTTCTTTTTATGTCTGAGTAATATTCCATTGTATATATGTGCCATATCTTCTTTATCCACAAGTTGATTTTCAGGAGTGGTTAGTGTGACGAAGGAGCCAAAACAGGATCAGGTAATGGAGCACTTGTGGGGTGCTCAGGGCATTCAGAAAGCCTTTCCAAGGGTTATATTGAAGCTGGGAACTGAGAACAAGAAGATATTAGACATGAAAAAATCTGAGGAGAAGAGTATGCAAAAGCACTGGGGTGGAAACAAACCGATGTCTTTGAGGAACAGAAAGAGTGAGAGACAAACGGTTTCAGGTGGATTTGTGTCAGCTGGAAGAAAGTCATAGAATGCCCTGGTGCAGACCTCTGTACACAGCCCCACTGTCCTCAAACTGGCAAGGATGGTTGAGAGTCATGAGTTGAAGGAATTCATGCAGAAGTGAAAGACACAGAGAAGAATGCTGAGGACTGAATCTAAGCCCTAGATACTTGGTTGGTCTAGATCAGCGTCTCTCAATCTGATCACAGTCAGTGCTTCTTTTTATAGCAAATATTCCATGAGATTCTATTTATTATCTTGAAATTGTCAAAAATACTATAAACTGGGAATTCCCTGGTGGTCCAGTGTTTAGGGCTTTGTGTTCTCACTGCCCAGGGCCTGGGTTCTATCTCTGGTGAGAGAATTAAGATCCCATAGGCTGCATAGTACAGCCAAAAATTAATGAATAGTAGTGTTAACAACTACTTATACGGAATCAGGAAGACCACAAGAATAAGGCAGCCCCATCTTTTATCTTGTCTACTGTTGCTTTTTCCTGAAACACTGTCTGTTGTTATTGCTGTTCAGTCACTAAGTCACGTCCAACTGTTTGTGACCCCATGGACTGCAGCATGCCAGGCTTCCTTGTCCTTCACTGTCTCCTGGAGTTTGCTCAAGTTCATGTCCATTGAGTCGGTGACACTACCTAATCATCTCATCCTCTGCTGCCCCCTTCTCCTTTTGTCTTCAATCTTTTCCAGAATCAGGATCTTTTCCAGAAGCATTGTCTACACTGGACAAGTCATTATTCTTCTGAAAATAAGCAAAATTCAATGACTTAAGGAAGTAAGATGATGAAGAACCACACTAATCACATTTTATCCAAACACAAGGTTATATGTCAATTATGTCATAATAAAGCTGAACAAAAATGATAATAAATAAATTAAAATATCGAAAAATAAACACATAATTAAAAATCAGTATAATGCCCCAATTAAAATAAAAGAGAAACATTTATAATAAAACAATTTCAAATACATAGTGAACATTTTCTTTCAGCTTTGTAACTTTTTTCAGTCTTTATTGAATTTGTTACAATATTGCTTCTATTTTATGTTTTGTTTTTTTGGCCATAAGGCATGTGTTATCTTAACTCTCCAACCAGGGATCAAACCCAAACCCCTTGAATTTAAAGGTGAAGTCTTAACCACTGGACCAGCAGAGAAGTCCCCTGAGCTTTATAACTTGTTACAGTAATTTTAGGATTTTTGTCAAATTTGGGGAAATTTCTATTAAGCCTCATTCATTACGGGCTTTAAGATTTCTCAGTGTTATAGGTTTTCTTGTGCAATGACTAATCTTCAGTGCTCTCCGAATCATCAACTTTCATCAGCCAGTTTTCATACGCCTTCCGTGCTGGACTCTGCAGGATGCATGCACACCTCGAGAGGACTCTTGGTCCTGAATCTACATCACAGTTCAGGTGATGAGGAGCAGTGGGAACTTTCTGAAAGCCAATCCTCCCCTGGAATTTGTTATATAACGGTAACTTACCTATGGGCTTCCCAGGTGCTCAGTGGTAAAGAATCCACCTGTCAGTGCAAGAGACGAGGGTTTGATCCCTGGGTTGAGAGGATATCCTGGAGAAGGAAATGACAGCACACTTCAGTATTCTTGCCTGAAGAATCCCATTAACAGAGGAGCCTGGTGGGCTATAGTCCATGGGGTTGCAAAAGTTGGACACGACTCAGTGACTAAACAACAACTTACTTATACATGGCAGAGTCTGTGAATCCTATAAACATATTCTACTAAACCTAACCCTTAACTCAGCTTCCCTTAAGCTGGATCACACAAATGTTTGTCACATGAAGAGAGGGGAAGTATGACAGACCTGAAAATAGAGTGGAAAAAGATTGGTCTTGATCAATTAGATATTTCACTTTTGTAAAATTTAAGAAACTGTATGACCATGTGAGTGCTCTGTGGATCCTCGCAGGCATTTGCATCAGAGGCCCTGGACCTGAAAGTTCATTAGCTTCACTATTAATTTCCCTCTGCTCCAGCTCAACTGCCTTGTGCTTTTGACCCTAAAGCCAGCAAAATCCCAACTCTGAATTCAAACTTCTTCCTTGATTGCCGTCCTGCTGAGCACTGCTGGGGAAATATAATACCACTATGTACCATGTCCCCTTTCAGATGTGACATTTGGAACCTCAGTTAGGCTCTGAATCATGACTTGAGATTCCATAAGTCGTATATTAGTTCCCACTCCACTTCCCTAAACAGCAGTTCTCAATATATCTCACTGTTCGTAAATACTTATCCTAGGCTGCTTTCTCTCTTCCTCTTTTAAGATTCTTATAAATCTTTATCTACATATATAAAGTTATATTATATAAATATATATACATATAATCTCTGTACCCATCCTTACGCTATATCCTTGTTATTCAAACTCATCTCTTAGAAACTATCAAATATGTGATTCAGCTCAGTTCAGTTCAATCACTCAGTCATGTCCGAATATTTGTGACTCCATGAACTGCAGCATGCCAGGCCTCCCTGTCCATCACCATCTCCCGGAGTTCACTCAGACTCATGTCCATCAAGTCAGTGATGCCATCCAGCCATCTCATCCTCTGTCATCACCATTTACTCCTGCCCCCAATCCTTCCCAGCATCAGAGTCTTT
>SJYC01000868.1:0-15689 GCA_006408675.1 Madoqua kirkii
ACCATTAAAGTGACTAGAGTAGGTTAGGAGATGGTTTTGCCCTGGAGTATAATAGTTGATTCTTAGCAGGCATACTAGAAAAACAGAAAGGGGAAAATACAGAAAAATGTGAGAAAATAATGTTTTAAATACTGTCTGCTAAATGTCCTCCCTAAGTTTTTATGTAGATGCACATTAAAAAGTATATTAAACAAATTCATGGTTTTAAAAGCATATCATTAACTACGGAAGCAGTAACATTCACACCATAAATTTAAAGGGAAACAATGTTAAGAGATTTTTTAAATTTCAAATAATAGACATTTGAGGGATAGTTCTTTCATAGTAACTGCATTTAAAATTAGGGCACATGGTCTCCCTTTTTGTCTAGAGAACTATTTTATTTGGGGGAGGGGTTGTATTTGCTTCAAAATCTAAATTCCTCTAGCTATTTTGACCCCTAACCCTCTTTTCCTGGGAGCATTCTCTTACTCTTTTATTTTGCAGCATTCCTAATTTAAAACATGAAACAATGTTGCAATAACTTCTCTCCAGTGGCTTAAACATGTAAAGGATAACAATGAAGCTCTGCCTCTAATCTTTCTAAAACCTACATGATCCCATGTCTGCTCCATCCAAAATGAGGCAGGTGGAAGTGCAGCTGTTCCTTTCCATCATCTAGGACCTAGATGATCCTTCCTCCATCCCATCCAGCAGCAGAGTGTAGGAAGGCAGTTGTGCCCCTACTCTTCCAAAACATAGATTATCCCTCCCTCGACCCTTCACAAAAGGCTTTGTGGAGGTCTATAAAGACACTGTTGATATTCCAAATCAAAAAGGATTACATCCATCACTGCTTGCAATTATATTAACATATGTTACAATAATTTAAGAAACTACAGTTCAGTGTTTACAGTAAAACCCTGATGAAGGTTTTAGCAAATGTAAAAGGTTCTCTGTAGTGTTAGATTCTTTTAAAAAGATGTAAATCCTTTGAGATTTTGATTCAGCATACAGTGATAGAACATGCCCCACAATACAAATAGAATAGCATTCATTTAAAATTTTTGTCATTGAAAACAATCCTTAGGTATTTGAATATGTCAAAATACAGTGAGACTGTGTTATTAAGTTAAATATTTGCAAATAAAATTTTAATGTTTCTCTTTCTGATGATGATAGAAAAATACTTTAGAAACATTGTTGAATGTTACTAGAAAATGATTTGGTAATTTTTAAAATTGCTATTTTCAGTCACAGTGTTTCAAATTAGCATGAGAATATGTTTTTTCCAGTGAACCTTCTTGACTCAAGATATTTGAATGCTTATTAAGCACAAGTGTTAGTCGCTCAGTTGTGTCTGACTCTTTGCGACCCCATGGACTATAGCCCGCCTCTCCAGGCAAGACTACTGGAGTGGGTTGCCATTTCTTTCTCCATATTAAGCACCACTGAGGTTTAATTTTCTCCATTCGTTTCTGTATTTCAATATTAATAGGCTCCTGCTTTGCAAGCAGATTCTTTACTGTCTGAGACACCAGGGAAGCCCAATGGGCTACAAGGGTGACCTCAAAGACTGAAACATGCTCTTCCTTGAAGGGGTTTTTATGAATGTTTTGTAAGCATGCCTCTGTGCACAAGTGAGAGAAAATTATTTGAGTTTGATTTATTGTTCTGAATTATGAGGATCTCCTTGTAGTTACAAGAAATGTATCCTCCGTATATGCAGGAGAGAAATAATTCTGCAGGAGAGAAATAATTCTAACACAATATTTCTAAATGTATGCACTTCTGTGTATGATCTTCAGGATGAAAGACTGTCACAACTGCTTCTTGACTTTCTTGGTGTGATCGGCACTATAATATAGTGGATAAGAGAAATGACTCTGCGTCTGAAGACTTGGGCTCAAATCCTGTTTCTTCCACTTACCACCTGTGCAACCTTAAAATAATTCTTAACCTCTCTGAACCTTACTTTTTCCTACTACAAAAAGAGAATGGTAGTAATATAGTGCTTACCTTATAGGCTTCATTGTGAGGTGAAATCATTCAATATACATAGCTTGCTTAGGACAGTGGCTGATACCTCTTCAGTGCTACATAAATATGATTCATCATTTTTAACCCATATGATTCAGAGCAATACAAGCCTTAGTTTCCAGGCCTTAGTTTCTCACCTCTAAAACAACTCTTTATAAGTTCCCATTTGCAGGAAAAGGTGATACTTCAGCACTTATAAAATCTCTAATTATTCAGATAAAGTGCTTCAGCACATATACTATAATAAAATGATAATCAACTTTTAAAAGAGAATTCACAGTAGAACTAAATTAATACATATATGGAGACTTAAACAGTTCAAATGTGTTTCCTAGAAACAAAGAATACTGGTATGAAGTATAGTGGGGCTTTGGGACAAAATAATTTTGAGTAATTTTTCTTTACATTTTATAATGTTTCCAACTTTATAGATTTTCAGAGTTCTGCTGTCACTTTCCCGTTTATTAAAGATTGAGCATTTGATAATCACTTTTTATCTCTTCTCTCCTAGTCAGTCATTAAGTTTTATTACTTTCTCTGATGAAATGACCATTCTCATCTTTTCCATTTTCAATCTTACCTATTTTGTTCAGACTATCGTTTCTTGATGTTTAGATTACCTCAGCAATCATATGTCGTCCAAACTGGGATGCTAATGAAAGTAGGTTGCTAAAAATCATTTATTTATTTACAATATATATTTATAGATAGAAAGTTAGGATTGTGATTTTGGCAGATAAATAACATAGTTTTATTTTAAAGTGTATTACAATTTTTCAAAAATCATATATATGTTGGAATATGATATACCAAAAAAAAAAAAAAGTATGAACTAGTGCTATCTCAGGCAAACCAGACGTTATAGACCATTCTGTTCAGTTCAGTCGCTCAGTGGTGTCTGACTCTGTGACCCCATGAATCGCAGCACACCAGACTTCCCTGTCCATCACCAACACCCGGAGCTTGCTCAAACTCATGCCCATTGAGTCGGTGATGACACCCAACCATCTTATCCTCCCTCTGTCAACCCCTTCTCCTCCTTTCAGTTTTTTTCGCCTTCCATAAGGAAGACTTCTTCCTCTCTCTCCCCCTTGGCTTTTTATTTTGATTCATTTAATAATTAAATTGATTTTTGTGTCAGCTCCAACTTACTGACTAGATGGCAAGTTTTTTAAAGGAAGAAACAATGGATTTTGTATTTTGTAGACTCCCCTCCTCTGGTGTTTATCCCACAGTTAGGCACTGGAGAAATGACTTATATTTATTTATTTATTTATTTTGTAATCCACAGTTACAACAGAAAGAACAAATAATGGTTAGAAGAATGCTGATCACAGAATGCTGATGTGTTTTTGAACATCTTGGCATTCATGCTCCATGCTCATTCTAGGATTATATACCATTTTATGCATATGCTGATAATTGTGCTTTTGATATTTCTTTAATACTTATATGGCATGTGTACAGATGCCTTCCATTCTGTACCATTCATAACATTTGAATGTTTAATATTTATACAGAGAGAGTTAATATATTCCTCTCCATATATCTCTTTGGTAAATGTCTAAACAGCAAAGAAAAACTAATGTTTTCAAGTATTCCTATTGGTTCTGAACCTTTTGAGTAGACCTGACTCATTCATGAAAAAAGTAAGTTATCCCGCTTCTCATAGCTGACATTCTTCTGTATATCAACTGTAAATAACTGTCTTAGGACTACTCCAGTTACATGATATTTTGGGGAAAAAAAAACTTCTTTGAATATATTTCGAAAGACTATTGCCAGCCCATTCTGATACTTATTTTCTGGCTGAGAAAAGGAACATCTCTATACCTGACCTAGTCCCATGTTGCTTCCTGGCAGCCTCCAGTCAAGGGAGAGTGACTGGGTGGTATTCTGAAGGCCATTTGGGTACCTGGAACTCTGTTTCTCTCCTGACTGTATTCACTGTATGACATAGTGCCAGAGTCCATATATATATATATATATATCTCTGTGAAAAAAATTGGTAGAAAAGAAACACACAGATCTTTTAATTTTTTTTTTTTGGTTCTCATTAGCCTTCTGGAAGAGGTATTCCACTCACAAATTGCCTTCCTGACACCAAATACCATTACTGATATAGTCAATTTAATATTTGAATGATAATTTTGTCACCAATTTGGACTTTTGTTGAAAATTTGATTATATAAAGAAAAATATTACAACCATAGACACTTTGGAAAGAAAATAATCTCCATCAAGTAAAGACTTATGCACGTAGCTGTATGCCACAGTTAATCACTAAGCACTGTCAACAACTCTTGAAAATCCCAATCAACAACTCATATCCACAGTCCCAAAGAAATATCTTATTTTTCATATGGTGTTCTCAGATCGAAAGACACAGAAACTTTCCTCATAATCTAAACATGTCTACATGATGAATCTGGTACCACTGAGCTGGCTTTACAAAAATAGATAAAAATTTGTGGTAAGTATCCATTAGACCTCCTGCTTCCTGGCAGGAGTGAGGTGAGAAATAAAAATGTAGCGCTGCATCTCTGCCGAGATGGCGGCTAACCAAACACAGTAACCCTAGGCGACCACTGACTACTTTTTGCCAATCTTTTTTTTTCCTGGCCCATCTCTGGTTTTAACAAGGATAAATTTTTTTTTTTATCATAAGATTTTATTGTAAGATTCCTCCAGAGAAGTGTTACAGATGCCTTTAAAAGAGAAAATTCACAGACCTCCATTTTGTGAATATTAATTTTATATGAACAAGTAAAATGGTAGGAATAAATTTCTTAGGCATGTGACCATTTTACAACTCTCAAACAAGCTTCAGTTCAGTTCAGTTGCTCAGCTGTGTCTGACTCTTTGTGACCCCATGGACTGCAGCTCACCAGGCCTCCTCGTCCATCACCAACTCCTGGAGCCTACTCAAACTCACGTCCATCATGTTGGTGATGTCATCCAACCATCTCACCCTCTCATCCCATTCTTCCCCTGCCTTCAATCTTTCCCAGCAAGAGGATCTTTTCAAGTGAGTCATTTCTTGGCATCAAGTGGCCAAAGTATTGGAGTTTCAGCTTCAGCATCAGTCTGTCCAATGAATATTCAGAGCTGATTTCCTTTTTAGGATTGACTGGTTGGATCTCCTTGCAGTCCAAGGGACGCTCAAGAGTCTTCTCCAATACCACAGTTCAAAAGCATTATTTCTTTGGTGCTCAGCTTTCTTTATAGTCCAACTCTCACACCCATACATGACTACTGGAAAAAATCCTAGCTTTGACCAAACGGACCTTTGTTGTCAAAGTAATGTCTCTGCTTTTTAATACTGAGTACTCTTGCCTGGAAAATCCTATGGACAGAGGAGCCTGGTAGGCTGCAGTCCATGGGGTCACTAAGAGTTGAACACGACTGAGCAACTTCACTTTGACTTTTCACTTTCATGCATTGGAGAAGGAAATGGCAACCAACTCCAGTATTCTTGCCTACAGAATCCCAGGGATGGTGGAGCCTGGTGGGCTGCCGTCTCTGGGGTCACACAGAGTCAGACACAACTGAAGTGACTTAGCAGCAGTGGCAGCAGCAGGTTGATCATTGCTTTTCTTCCAAGGAGCAAGTGTCTTTTAATTACATGGCTTCAGTCACTATCTGCAGTGATTTTGGAGTCCCAAAAGGTAAAGTCTGTCACTGTTTCCATTATTTCCCCATCTGTCTGCCATGAAGTGGTAGGACCAGATGCCTTGATCTTAGTTCTCTGAATGTTGAGCTTTAAGCCAACTTTTTCATTCTCTTCTTTCACTTTCATCAAGAGGCTCTTTAGTTCTTCACTTTCTGCCATAAGGATGATGTCATCTGTGTATCTTGGGTTATTGATATTTCTCCTGTCAGTCTTGATTCCAGCTTGTGTTTCTTCCAGTCCAGTGTTTCTCATGATGTACTCTGCATAAAAGTTAAATAAACAGTATGACAATATACAGCCTTGATATACATCTTTCCTGATTTGGAACCAGTCTATTGTTCCATGTCCAGCTCTAACTGTTGCTTCTTGACCTGCATACAGATGCCTCAGGAGGCAGGTTAGGTGGTCTGATATTCCCATCTCTTTCAGAATTTTCCACAGTTTGTTGTGATCCACACATTCAAAGGCTTTGGTGTAGTCAATAAAGCAAGAGTCGATATTTTTCTGGAACTCTCTTGCTTTTTTTGATGATCCAGTGGATGTTGGTTCCTCTGCCTTTTCTAAATTCAGCTTGAATATCTGGAATTTCATTCACATATAAATACAATACGAAATACAAATAAATTATAATGATAATACACAATAAAACAAATTAATAATACTAATTGATTTATTTAATGGCACATGTTTTTTGCTGATAGGAAAAATCTCTATAACATAATCTTGGTATGGACTGCTATAGAACAGCTTAGGAATGAAATAGGAACAGGTTAGAAAAGCTTGTGCCATTCTAGATTGTGTGTAATTCTTTTACGGACCTTTTTCTATTTGAATGCTGGACAATCTTTATAGGAATGAGCTTGAAAAGCATTGATATAACATGTGTAGTGTAGGGGAATCTTAAATTTATCTTTCCTAGGGACTCAGAAGAATGAGCTGTCTAGTTTATCACCTATTAATTCTACTAAATAAATGTGACTGACTAGTGCAGATATGATCAGAGAGGGCATAAAATCCTAAAACTTTGGTCTAATTCTAGAATCTGCCCAGGTTGAACATCACAACCCAATAATTCTTGCCCTTCAACTATTTGAGCTCTCTGTATGCTGTTTGACTGTTACTTCCAAAACTTTTCGGCCTTCTTGTTTGATAAACCTGCTTTGTTAGGTATCTTTCTCCTGTACAGACTTATTAAATTCCAACTCCATTCATATAACTGAGGGTAAGAAGCATCTAAGATACTCTGAACCTGAGCTTCAAAGAAGACAGACTTTGAGACTCAAATATAAAGGGGAACTTGTGACTACTTTCATTTTACTTGATAATAATTAAAATATCTTTGCTCAATTATTTTTATTTTCTAGTTAGTTTTTAGAGTTTTTCTATGACATGCCATAGCCATTAAGTGCATTGGCTTTATGGGCAGAAAAATGTGGGTTTAAATTCCAGTTCTGCTATTTGCAGACTCTGCCTCTGGCCTTGAAAAAAATTATACCACTCTCAGCCTCAAGTTCCTCATTTGTTATATGTGAGGAGTAATATCTCATAAAATTTTTGTGAAGATTGTGATGACTAAACTCAGTATTTAGCACAGATAACTCAAAGGCATTAATATTTAAGTTTTTTTATGATAATGGTATCCGTGATTATCCAGTATCAACAGAGGTTTATAGGTGGAAAAAACTAAAATAATCAGGGTTACCATTTGTATACATTTTATTACATTTGCATTACATTTTATAATAATTTTTAATACAACTAAAGTATGTAACCTTGATTTGAAGTTTATTCATTTAATATACTTAATACTATGATTACCTGAAAGCCTCTGAAATAACATAAAGCATTTATAAAATTCAAGCATAATTATAGAACACCAATATATGTTTTATGTCTTTGGGTCTTATTTCTAATCAAAGGAATACCAAAACTGTGTTTCCAACTTAATCTTATGACTTGAGGTACGGATTTGTTATACTTTTAAATTTTGGTCCAGTTCCACATACTGAGTGCCTCCTATATGAGGATTTGTCATGCAGAATGGGAGTCTAATAATAGTAAACAGAAGGTGGTTTTGTCCTTTATTGGCATGCCTGGAAAATAGGGGCATCTGTAGATGTTTTCAGTGTCTACTATAGCTCAGACAGAGACCTGAACACGTGTTAAGGGAGGACAAAGTCTTGTTGTACTTCCATTGAAGAATGTCAAAATTAAAATTTTCTGTCGTCTCAAAACTTGGGTTTTATCTTCTAACGTCTTGGACTTGTTTGCCTAGATGCTAGCTAATCCTCAGGCAGAGTTCACAATTCTATCTTCGTTCAAAGAAATTTTCTGAAGTATGATGTTCAGTTGCTCAGCCATGTCAGATTCTTGTGACTCCATGGACTGTAGCCTGGCCGGCTACTCTGTCCATGGAATTTTCTAGGCAAGAATACTGGAGTGGGTTGCCATTTCTTCCTCCAGGGGATCTTCCTGACCCAGGGATCGAATCTGTGTCTGCTGAGTCTCCTGCATTAGCAGGCAGATTCTTTCAACACTATGCCACCTGGGAAGCCATTTTCTAAAGTAAAGCCACATTGAAATAAAGCCATGATTACAAAATTACAAATTTGGAAGCTATTGACTATATTTTATAATTACATTTCAAAATACATTAGAAAACATTCTATCTTCTAAGTCAACTAATCTAGAAATAATAGAATTTGCCTTCTCTCTATCTGTCTCCCAATCCACATTCACTCTGGTGCTTAATTTTAGCCATTGCTGCTCTAACTGCTGTAGTTAGGGTTCTCTTATACTCGGCCCTTTTTCATGTCTCCTACTGGATTCAGCTGACACATACATGGTTGAATTTATTTTATGTATAAAGATAGATAATAATTGCCTCTTTTATCCTTTTATATGTTCAGTCATTTTTAAAGTCTATATCATAAAATCAAATATGTTAGTATTCAAGGACCTGCAAATTTGGTCTGAATTTCCTGTTCAAAGGAAAGATTTGGTGTTCAGTTCCATGAAACAATCTCAGAAGACAAAAAGAAATTTCTTCAACAAGTGATGATGTGGTTCCTAAAAGTTAAGTTGGTTGGTAAAATAGAAGCCTCAGTATAGGCATGTAAATAGTACACATGGACATCTCCAGATGGCGAACACCGAAATCAGATTGATTATATTATTTGCAGCCAAAAATGGAGAAGTTCTATACAGTCAGCAAAAACAAGACCAGGAGCTGACTGTGGCTCAGAAGCAGCAGCAGCAGCAGCAGCAGATGTTATTCTGGAACTCTCTTGCTTTTTCTATGATCCAGTGGATGTTGGATCTAGATGTTTGGTCTCTTGTTCCTCTGCCTTTTCTAAATCCAGCTTGAACATTTGGAATTTTTCAGTTCACGTACCATTGGAGCCTTGCTTGGAGAATTTTGAACATTACTTTGCTAGCATGTGTGTAAATTCTTTCGTATTGCCTTTCTTCGGGATTGGAATGAAAACGGACCTTTTCCAGTCCTGCAGCCACTGCTGAGTCTTCCAAATTTGCTGGCATTTTGAGTGCAGGACTTTAATAGCATCATCTTTTAGGATTTAAAATAGCTCAGCAGAATTCCATCACATCCACTAGCTTTGTTTGTAATGAAGCTTCCTAAGCCCACCTGACTTTGGACTCCAGGATGTCTAGCTCTAGGTTAGTGATCACACTGTTGTGATTATCTGGGTCATGAAGATCTTTTTTGTACAGTTATTCTGTGTATTCTTGACACCTCTTTTTAATATCTTCTGCTTCTGTTTTGTCTGTACCATTTTTGTCCTTTATTGAGCCCATCTTTGCATGAAGAAGGCTGAGAGCTGAAGAATTGATGCATTTGAACTGTGGTGTTGAAGAAGACTCTTGAGAGTCCCTTGGACTGCAAGGAGATCCAACCAGTTCATTCTGAAGGAGATCAACCTTGAGATTTCTTTGGAAGGAATGATGCTAAAGCTGAAATTCCAGTACTTTGGCCACCTCATGAGAAGAGTTGACTCATTGGAAAAGACTCTGATGCTGGGAAGGATTGGGGGCAGGAGGAGAAGGGGACAACAGAGGATGAGATGACTGGATGGCATCACTGACTCGATGGATGTGAGTGAGTGAACTCCTGGAGTTGGTGATGGACAGGGAGACCTGGTGTGCTGCAATTCATTGGGGTTGCAAAGAGTTGGACACGACTGAGCAACTGAACTGAGTTGAACTTGCATGAAATGTTATCTTGGTATCTCTAATTTTCTTGAATAAATCTTTAGTCTTTCCCATTCTACAGTTTTTCTCTATTTCTTTGCATTGATCACTGAGGAATGCTTTTTTTTTTAATCTCTCCTTGCTATTCTTTGGAACTCTGCATTCAGATGGGTATATCTTTCTCCTTTGCCTTTAGAGTCTCTTCTTTTCTCATCTATTTGTAAGGCTTGTAATGGTGGAGCATTCTGACAAAACGTGGTCCACTGGAGAAGGGAATGGCAAACCACTTCACTACTCTTGCCTGAGAACCTCATAAACAGTATGAAAAGGTAAAAAGATATGACACTTAAAGATGAACTCTCCAGGTTGGTAGGTGCCCAATATGGTACTGATGAAGAGTTGAGAAATAATTCCAGAAGAAATGAAGAGATGGAGCCAAAGTGAAAACATCACCCAGTTGTGGATGTGACTGGTGATAGAAGCAAAGTATGATGCTGTAAAGAACAATACTGCATAAGAACTTAGAACATTAGGTCCATAAATCAAGGTAAATTGGAAGTGATCAAACATGAGATGGCATGAGTGAACATCGACATTTTAAGAATCAGCAAACTAAAATGGACTTGAATAGGTGAATTTAACTCAGATGACCATTGTATCTACTACTGTGGTCAAGAATCCCTTAGAAGAAATGGAGTAGCCCTCATAATCAACAAAAGAGTCCAAAATGCCATACTTAGGTGCAATCTCAAAAGTGACAGAATGATCTCTGTTCATTTCCAAGGCCAGCCATTCAATATCACAGCAATCCAAGTCTATCCCACAACTGCTAATGTCAAAAAAGCTGAAGTTGAATGGCTCTATGAAGAACCAACACCACAGGGGACTGGAATGCAAAAATATCCATACATGTCAGCTATCAATTAATACTACAAAATGTGGGAAAAACAGTATTAGACAACTTCAAATCACAGCAATAAGTCCAAATATATCAATAACCATAATAAATATGAGTAGGTTATATTTTTATGTTAAAACACAACTTGCTAAAGTGAGTAAAGATGCAAAAACCAGATAGATGCTGCTGTTTCAGGTGAAACAAAATATTTCTAAAATTTTTAATATGAATATAAAGGATGCACCAGACAAATATGAAAACTATTAATAGTAGAAAAAAAACTCAAGCAAAAATCATTAAATGAGATAAACAGAATTCTTATGAGAAAAGTGTGCATTCATTCACTTATTTTTTAACACTAACATTTATTTTTTGAGCATCAACAATGTGCCAGCTACTGTCAAATTGCTGGGAAATATAACAGTGATCTAGACACACATATTTGCTGCCTTCAAGAACCATTTATTTTAGTGAAAGAAGATAAGAAATAAATTTATGAATGTATAAATATAATTGGTAGTGGTTAGAGTGCTATAATAATAATAAAAGAGATCAAGGAGACTAAAGATGATGAAGGCTTCTATTTTAGCATGGTAATCAGGAATACCTTTCTAAAGAGATGAACTGAATGGAGTAAGCAAGTCATGTGAATGTTAGGGATGAGATGGTCGGGAAAGTGTTCCTAGGCAGAGTGAACAGCATAATGTATTCTCTACACACAATGCACACACAGGTGCAAAGCCCCAGCCTGCTGCTGCTACATTGCTTCAGTTGTGTCCGACTCTGCGACCCCACCAGGCAGCCCACCAGGCTCCCCTGTCCCTGGGATTCTCCAGACAAGAACACTGGAGTGGGTTGCCATTTCCTTCTCCAATGAATGAAAGTGGAAAGTGAAAGTAAAGTCGCTCAGTTGTGTCCGACCCTTCTCGACCCCATGGACTGCAGCCTACCAGGCTCCTCTGCCCATGGGATTTTCTAGGCAAGAGTACTAGAGTGGGGTGCCATTGCCTTCTCTGAATGCCCTGCCTGAAGCAAGAACAATTCACCAAAAGAGCATCAAATTAAATAAAGCAAAATCTGTAGGAAATACAAGAAGAAATTCAGAAATTCCATGATGGTGAGTTGCTTTGTCACTGTCTCTCAGAAATTTATAAATTAAACAGCTAAAGATAATTTAAAAATAAAACTAACAATATTAGTTAAATATATATGTATAGAACTTACGAATGAAGAAAAAAGAAAAACAGATTTTCCTCAAACAGTGGGAAAAACTGGTTCTATATTTATGAAAAATATCAATAAGTTCCATAAGTTCAAATCAATAGGTGAATATTCTCTAATTATAATGCAAAAGTAGATACTGAAAAAAGTTCAATATTATATCCACTTAGAAATTAATAAAAATGAAACTAGGATTTAAGAAGTCATAGTGGTGTTGCAGACCATTTAGAAACATAAAATCAATTTACTGCATTAAAATATCATTACTCTAACTATGTGTTACTTAGTACATTTTTTCTATAAAACAAGAAAGAATATAAATAAAATAGCATTCAATTAAAAATATTAAAAAGTATACGCATGCACTTGTGGCTCAGAGGTAAAGAATTTGCCTACCAATGCAGGAGACAGGGGTTTGATTCCTGGGTCGGGAAGATCCCCTGGAGAAGGAAACGGCAATCCACTCCAGTATTCTTTTCTGGAAAATCCCATGGACAGAGGAACCTGGCAGGCTATAGTTCATGGAGCTGCAAAAGAGTCAGACATGACTTAGCGAATAACAGCAAAAAGTGTAAAAAGTAAATGAAGGAGACTAATTAAGATAAAGCAGAAATTAATGGAATATAAAGCTATGAAATTAATAATACAATCTTCAATTAAACAAAAAAGAATTTTTATTTAAAACATCAATAAAATAGATAAATATTTAGCTATTTAAAATCACATCATAAATCAACAAAGAAGAAAAAACAGATGCAAAAAGACTTCCAAATTAGAGAATACACTTACCACTTATTTTTTCTCTTTTGCGAAGGGGACCTCACAGTGTACACAATCTTAGTTCTCTGATCAGGAATCAAACTTGTGTCCCCTGCACAGGAAAATGCAGAGTCTTAATCACTGGACCATTAGGGAATTCCCCAGGATGTGAGTGTGTCTGCTAAGTTACTTCAGTTGTCTCCAACTCTTTGTGAAACCATTGGACTGTGGACTGCCAGACTCCTCTGTCCATGGGGTTCTCTAGGCAAGAATACTGGAATGGATGGCCATAACCTTTCCAGTGAATCTTCCCCACCCAGGACCTGATCCCTTGTCGTTTATGTCTCCTACTTTCCTTGGCGGGTGGGTTCTTTACCACTAGCACCACCTGGAAAACCCAGGAGTTCCTCTTCTTACCACTTTTTCCATCATTGAATTTGGAATGTATGAACCTGATAACTCTAGAAAAATATAAAGCAAGAAAGACTACCATATTTCTGATACCATAACTGAAAAGAAGAGTATCAAAAATTGAATAGATAAATGTTACTCATGGTCACACATGTATATATCATAAATAAATATATGCAAGTAAAATCAAGCAGCTTCTGAAAAAAAAAGAAATACATTATACTAGAATGGCTCAACATAGAAAACATTGAGTGTAATGTAATGTTTTAATTTCTAGATTAAAAGACACAAAAATACATAGTAATTTTAATAGAGAACTTAGTGCCAACCTGAAAAATACTCCTAATAAGAATATAAAGAAGTCATCTTTAGTTTGATTAAGGATGATCATCAGGAAAGTCCTGTAAACATCAAACTACGCGATGAAACTTTAGAAGTGTTCTCATTTGCATAAGAACAGGGTAATGCACGAGAGGCCACTGAAATGATATTTGTCAAGAGACAACTTGTTGATCGGAAAAATAAAAAGCACTGAGTCAATCAGCATTTCCACAAGCATTCTTATTCCATTTGTAACTTCCAGGTGAGACTTGTGCATACTTTTTAACCAAAGTAATTACCTGTTTTTATTGTGTGTGTGTGACACTGTTAAAAACTCTCCCTTCTAAGGAAGGAAAGTTGTTCTTTAGGAAAAGGTCTTTTTTTTTTTTTTTGCCTAATTGTAACTTGCTAGACACACTCCTATTGAGCATAGCTCATAAGACAGGAGTGATATTGACTGAACAAATAATAGGTGGCTTCAAGTGCATTTTTTCTTTCATGGGCTTTTATGTTCTATAGGGCATAATAGAGCATAAGCTCTATTTTATGGGGTTCCTTATAAAGAATCTGCCTGCAATGCAGGAGACTTGAGTTCAATTCCTTCTTTGGGAAGATCCTTTGGAGAAGGAAATGGCGACCCACTCCAGTATTCTTGCCTGGATAATTCCATAGACAGAGGAGTCTGGTGGGCTACAGTCCATGGGGTCACAAAGAGTAGGACATGACTTAGTGACTGAGCACTAACTATAACTTTCTAGTCTGTTCCATTGACCTGTGATTTGTTTTGTTTTTATTGTTCTAGTTCTCACTTTCAACTAATTTGCCTTTGCTATTCACGTACATTTATTCTCCATATACCCATAGAAGGATTGTGATGACTATTTTAAATTTGTAGATTAGTTAGGGGAGAATTGGCATCTTTATAACATTCATTTTTTTGTCCAAGAACTTGGACCGCCTAACTAATCAGATTTTCCTTTAGGTCTTTTATTAGGATGTTGAAATTATCTCTAGAAGCTTCGTGTACTTCAGGTTAAGTTAGATCTTAGATACTTTATTAGCTTTTATAAATAATATCTTATACTTTAATAAAACATAAAGCTTTTATATTTTCTAATTGATTACTGATAGTTTGGAGACATGATATTGATCTTTTTTAAAGTACTGAAACTGGATCCCAGATTCTTTCAATTCTTCTAAGAGTTTGGCTATTCTTTTTTTCCCCTATGTAAACAATCACATAACCTGCAAATAAAAGCAGCCATATAAGTTGCAGGGCCCAGGACAAAATACAAATTCAGGGCCCTTTATTTTAAAAGCAGAAAAAAACAGGTAGCTGCTAAGAGTACTAAAATGTACAATTTTTTTCAGTGGTCTCTCTCTTGGCTTGGTGTGGTATTTTACTTTAGCTATTGAATAATGTTCTAAGTAAAGTGAAATTAAATTTTTTAATCATCAGCTCAAATTTTAGCATTCATTTTATACTGTGCAATGGCACCTTAAAAATGCAACTATGAAAGGGTTTAATTTGTATTCAGAATTATACATTTTTTCATAGCTTATGCATGTATATGTTACCAGAACAGTGGAGACGATATGCATAGGGCCAACTCAACTAATTTTATTTCACTTCCTGGTATGTGCTGAACATTCTACCAACACTGTCAGCCTTCTACTTACTGGGTAATAAAGGACTGAAAGGAAAAGGAGCTATGGGTTGCCCTATCTTTCCCTTTTGTTCTGTGTCATAATTTTCAGCATGAGTGTTTGGTTCATACAGGGACGTGAGATGAACAGAAGAGTATAGGTTTTTTTAGCCATTCGAATTTCTTTCTTTGTTTAATTAAAATTCTTAAAATGTATTAAAATTCTACAATGACTAAGACATTTTGAAAGTAGCACTGTAGCTACTTGGCAGGGATGTCACTCTTAGACTTACAAGCATTCTAACCTTTTATTCAGAAGAATCATCCTCATGACTTTATTGTACCAGGTGAGACACCAGACCTTAGAAGAAAATTAGGCTGTCATTTCTTGATTTCTGCTTTCTGAGTTCTCCTGTAAGTGAGCTGTAAACATGAAGCCCATAGTGGTCCATTCTGTATCATCCACTGAGGTTCTTGGGGAAGAAATGTTGGCTTTTCATTTTATATCAGTTTCATTTACTATCTTTTTTTT
>SJYC01000869.1:0-14641 GCA_006408675.1 Madoqua kirkii
ATGTTTTATATACTTAGTATATCTACTTGATTCTTATGATCACTTGCTTCTGATTTTTACTGTTAGTATCATTATCTCTTGGAGTATTTTTACTGTGTCTTTTTGTTTGTTTGTTTTTACGCTGGGTGTCCATTGCCAGCTATCCCATTACTAGAGCTTCATGTTCTTTGGTTGCTTGTATTTGTTCTATGGTGGATATATTCCTCAGGTAAATAGGTATATCAGTCTGAAAACTCATGTTTTCCAGGGTGTGTCACATACCCAATCACATATCATTCTTCAGAAATAGGCTAAATAGTCAGGCACCTCCCATTTATCACTAGTTTATCACCCTAAGAGTCTTTATACTCCAATGAATGTACTTTGACAAATGGCCAGGGCTTTATTGCTTTTTATGGTCCAAGACATCCAATTATTGGATGAGGCAAGGAGGGAACTTACAAAGACCTTCTGAAAACTAGCCTTTCAGAGCTAGCCATATTTACGCCTAAATTTTCTTGCCTGGTGTGTAGATACATTGACCTCTGAAGTCAACTGACCACCAAATTTGGCATTCAGAGCTTATGAAGACCTCATTGTTTCTGATGGCTTTTTAATTTTGTCAGAAGTAAGGAAAGAATGCTATGAAACGGTCAAAGACAAACAATTTAAGGAAAGAAGAGCTCAACCCACAGAACCAGCCAATTAAGACTGAGACCCCGCAAATGATTGGGGCATATCATCTGGAATGAATTTAAAATTTTCCTTAGGACTGTCTTGCCTTGGAAGAGTTACCTGAGTTTGGGAAGTACAGTTGGTATGGTACTTGAGAGAACTTTTAAATTTATGAAGGGCTTCACGCAAACACACATGATATCTTTTAATCCTTATAATGATCCTATACAGGAGGCCTGGCTGACAGGATTCTCATGTCACAAATGGGTAAGTGAAGGCTTGATGGCTTCCTTTTGCCACATTATTGATACAGCCAGAAACAGTACTTGAACACAGACCCTTCTGCTCCTGCACACACAGTCCTTTAAGGGAGAACATGGTCTCAGGTGGCTTAGTGGCAAAGAACCCGCCTGCCAATGCAGGAGATGCAGGTTCAATCCCTGGGTGGGGAAGACCCCTGGAGAAGGAACTGGCAACCCACTTCAGTATTCTTGCCTGAGAAATCCCATGGACAGTGGAGCCTGGCAGTCAACTGTCCATAGGGCCGCAAAAAGTCAGACATAACTCAGCGACTGAGCATGCCCCTTCATCAGCAAGCAAATAAACACAACATTGGTAAAGGCTTGCTGACTCATTTAAACAGAAAGGAGTACACAGAGTATAGAATTACCCTATTAAAAATATCTGCCTGGATTAGGGCCAGCTGGGAGTTTCGCCTTAGGTCTGTAGAGAGGTATGGAACTCAACGGAAGGCAAAAAAAGAGAGAAAGAGTGCAGAAAGGAAAGTGTGATCTCAGCAGAACTATTTTAGGAGCCTCCTTTCCTGTGAGTTTTATTCCACAAGATTATAAAAGCTAATCCCAGGCTGCAGATTTTTAAACAGGAAAACAAGCCCTTGGTTTGCTTTCTGACCTAGTCCTCTTTCACATAACTCAGCTTGTCCAACACACGGAGCACCAAAGTTACATTTCTTGGAGCAAAACCCATAACATATTTCTGGTCTTTCCCAAGCGGTTTGTTTACTGGGTACGGTTGGTTTAATCTTATCAGTTCTGCTGAGCAAGATGCTCTGAGCAATCTCCCTGAAGTTTGTCTCCCAGCAGGCAATTCTCCACTCCTTGCTACCTCATTAATGTCAGAAATCCCGAGGTGAGGTGTTTGCCAAACTGTAGCTCTCCGCAGAGAGAGCGAGCCCTCCTCATTTCCTGGAGAGTCACATGTAGAGTACATTTTTCCTCTTTTCCCTCCAATCCCTTCAGAAGGAGGAGGAATAATGTCCCTCAAATAGAATTCAGCCTAAAGCATAAATCATAGCCCTGAGGAGAACAAAAGAAACACTGTAAGGGAAAGTAACAAAAACGCTTGGACATTATGGTCAGAAATGACTCCAAAGATAGGTCTTGTGGGCCCAGGATTAACTTCTTTCCTCTTGATCTACTTGTGATTGAGGATTTATGTTGTGGTGGGAAGAGGAAGGCTTGGACTAGAAGGAGTCGGGGTGTGGATGTGAGAGAGAGAGGATGGGGACAGGAAAGCAAGAAAGAAATTATTGTGGATTTGAGTCTTCAGTGATGCTGTTTTAGGTATATGTGTGCATGCTCAACCATGTCTGACTCTTTGTGACTCCATGAATTTTTGCCCACCAGGCTTCTCTGTTCATGGAATTTTCCAGGCAAGGATACCGGGGTGGATTGCCATTTCCTCCTCCAGGGGAATCTTCCCAACCCAGGGATCAAACCCAGGTCTCCTGTGTCTCCTGCATTGGCAAGTGGATTCTTTACCACTGAGCCACCTGGGAAGCCCCTATTTTAGGTCGTGAATGTCTAAACACCAAAAGGATGACAATGTCATGGAAAAAGAAGTCCAGATTATTGGACAGCATTTTTGTCACCTTTTCAGTATCCATATCTGCAACCAATGTGGGGGATGAGTGATGGCTAATACTCTGAAACAGGGAAGTGTATTCAATATTCTGTGATAAATCATAATGGGGAAGAATATGAAAAGAATGCATAATCAACAAGGACCTACTATATAGCATAGGGAACTCAATATTCGTAATGAGCTATAAGGAAAAGAATCTTAAAAAGGAAGGCTTATATGCATACATATATCTGATTCACTTTGCTGTACAACTGCGACTAGTGACATTATAAATCAACTAAAGTCCAATATAAAATAAAAATTAAATTAAAAAGACAAAAAGAATGCATATATATATATATGACTAAATTGCTTTGCTGTACAGCAGAAATTAAGTTGCAAATCAGTCAGTTCAGTTCAGTTCAGTCACTCAGTCGTGTCTGACTCTTTGCGACCCCATGAACTGCAGCACACCAGGCCTCCCTGTCCATCAGCAACTCCCAGAGTTCACTCACACTCATGTGCATTGAGTCAGTGATGCCTTCCAGCCATCTCATCCTCAGTTGTCTCCTTCTCCTCCTGCCCCCAATCCCTCCCAGCACCAGGGTCTTTTCCAATGAGTCAACTCTTCGCATCAGGTGGCCAAAGTATTGAAATTTCAGCTTTAGCATCAGTCCTTCCAAAGAACACCCAGGACTGATCTTTAGAATGGACTGGTTGGAACTCCTTACAGTCCAAGGGACTCTCGAGAGTCTTCTCCAACACCACAGTTCAAAAGCATCAATTCTTTGGTGCTCAGCTTTCTTCACAGCTCAGCTTCTTCACAGAAATCAACTATAATTCAATAAAAGTAACTAAATAAACAAATGCTCTGAAAAATCAGAATGAATGTTTCAGAAATAAATATCATCCCTGAAACATACAGGGTGATCCTGCATAAATTAGAGTAAAATTAAGCAAGCTTATCTCCTTATATTATAGCTATCAATGATTGTACAGCTCTTACGATACAGTAGGTGATATCTTAAGGTTCTAAAACCTTAACATACATTAACTCATTGATTCCTAATAATACCTCTTCAACTGAGTACTATTATAACCCCATTTTACAGGTGAAAAACAAAGAAACCGAGGTGAAAGAAGTTAAATAATTTTGCCCAAAGACACATGGCTAGTGGTAGACTTAGGATTCCAACTTTGGCAGTCTGGCTCTGGAGTACGTGGTCTTCACATAACATTTTACTACCTATTTGGGATAAATTAGGATATTCATACCTGTGCTACTTAAAATATTGAAAAGTTAATAATAAACTCTTAGCAAAAGGGGGAAACTAATAAACTTGCAATCTAAGTTTTAAAGCCATGAAAATTTATATTTTAAAATAATATTTAATAGCATGGGAAAACCTTCATGAGATAGTATGGAGAGAAAAAGCACAATGCAAAGCAACACCAAATGTGACCCCTATTTGTTTAACCACAACGACTTTCATGCTTACTTCTGTATCATTTTTCTCTAAGTAGATAAGCATAGGGGAAAAAAATAGAAAGAAATATACCAAAATAATAACAATGGTTATTTCCAGGCAGTGAAATGCATGGCAACTTATATATATATATGACTAAATTGCTTTGCTGTACAGCAGAAATTAAGTTGCAAATCAGTCAGTTCAGTTCAGTTCAGTCACTCAGTCGTGTCTGACTCTTTGCGACCCCATGAACTGCAGCACACCAGGCCTCCCTGTCCATCAGCAACTCCCAGAGTTCACTCACACTCATGTGCATTGAGTCAGTGATGCCTTCCAGCCATCTCATCCTCAGTTGTCTCCTTCTCCTCCTGCCCCCAATCCCTCCCAGCACCAGGGTCTTTTCCAATGAGTCAACTCTTCGCATCAGGTGGCCAAAGTATTGAAATTTCAGCTTTAGCATCAGTCCTTCCAAAGAACACCCAGGACTGATCTTTAGAATGGACTGGTTGGAACTCCTTACAGTCCAAGGGACTCTCGAGAGTCTTCTCCAACACCACAGTTCAAAAGCATCAATTCTTTGGTGCTCAGCTTTCTTCACAGCTCAGCTTCTTCACAGAAATCAACTATAATTCAATAAAAGTAACTAAATAAACAAATGCTCTGAAAAATCAGAATGAATGTTTCAGAAATAAATATCATCCCTGAAACATACAGGGTGATCCTGCATAAATTAGAGTAAAATTAAGCAAGCTTATCTCCTTATATTATAGCTATCAATGATTGTACAGCTCTTACGATACAGTAGGTGATATTTTAAGGTTCTAAAACCTTAACATACATTAACTCATTGATTCCTAATAATACCTCTTCAACTGAGTACTATTATAACCCCATTTTACAGGTGAAAAACAAAGAAACCGAGGTGAAAGAAGTTAAATAATTTTGCCCAAAGACACATGGCTAGTGGTAGACTTAGGATTCCAACTTTGGCAGTCTGGCTCTGGAGTACGTGGTCTTCACATAACATTTTACTACCTATTTGGGATAAATTAGGATATTCATACCTGTGCTACTTAAAATATTGAAAAGTTAATAATAAACTCTTAGCAAAAGGGGGAAACTAATAAACTTGCAATCTAAGTTTTAAAGCCATGAAAATTTATATTTAAAATAATATTTAATAGCATGGGAAAACCTTCATGAGATAGTATGGAGAGAAAAAGCACAATGCAAAGCAACACCAAATGTGACCCCTATTTGTTTAACCACAACGACTTTCATGCTTACTTCTGTATCATTTTTCTCTAAGTAGATAAGCATAGGGGAAAAAAATAGAAAGAAATATACCAAAATAATAACAATGGTTATTTCCAGGCAGTGAAATGCATGGCAACTTTTATTTTCTTCTTTATACTTTTGCATGTTGGTTACTTTTTAAAAAATCTATCTGCACATAAAATATCTATAACAAAGATTATTTTTTACTGCAAAGGCAAATTATGTGATTGAATCTGATTTCTTCTTCCCCAGAGTGCACTCCATCCTGAAGACTGGTCTCATTACTGGCTGCTCTAAGTCAAGGGGTATGGGGTTTTGTTTGTACCCTCTCTACCCATCCCTTGAATTTCCTCCTGCTCCACACTGATGCTCTATAAACTTATCTTCATCTACAGAAAGGAGCCCTGTGGTGAATTCTGGGATGGTACATACTTCTTTGCAATAAGTTTAGCCACTTCCTATATGATGACGTTTTGAAATTTGGGTATTGTGCATCAGATTTCTGTTCATAATGTTCATAGTGTTACCTGGGGCTGCATTAAAATATACATGATGATTTAATTAAATAATTTAACATTAATGGTAATGAATATATTTATATGTGCATGGGAGGGGAAATGAAGACTTTAATAGAAATGTCCATACATACCTGTTCATTTTTAAATAGTTGAATGGATTATTTGAAATGCACTTTTGGATCTTTTGCAAACTGATTATCATACCATGAATATGAACAATCCTCTGGTCTCAAATTCTCTCTTAAGAAAATATCCACTTCCCCCACCCTTCACCTTCTATTGAATATTTCTTTCTTAAAAACTGACAAAGGACTATTTTACTATCCTTGCTATTTGCAGAATTTTCATTTTAGCATTGGATTATAACCTGAATCCTTCCTCTCATGATTTACACCTTTTTTTTTCTTATTTGAATCAGCGGAAGTATATCCAAAGGGCTTTTGGCTCTCTGAGATGAACTAAGACATTAATGAATGGATCTGTTCTATAACTCTTCTAGTGAGAAATTCAAAAATATAAACCTTTAGGATCCAATAAGACTCTGATGAATTCTAGAATTCCCATGCCACTCACAAGGTACTCTGATGACTGTTGGTGTGACTTTCACCATTCTCCAGATGATAAAACGAGGTCCAGGTGAGGAAGAGGGAGGAGGTTTGGGGTCTGGCTACAGACAGACCCCTAGACCAATTGTGACTTTCCAGCAAACTGGCCCTATACCTACTACCAGCAGGGCCTGAGATTTACCTAGATCCGACACCAAAACGGCTGACATTACAGGATAGAGGAAAAACGGAAAAAAGGGGAGGGCGAGGGAGGGACTGACTTCGAGTCTGCAGAACTCTTTTCCACTTACTAGTATGGCCAAAAGTGTCCCACACAACCCTCGGTAACCCAGCATCATGCGTGTCCAGATGTGGGGCCAGCACACCCTGCCTCCGGGCAGCCCATGAACCAAAGTCCTCAGTGCCTCTTGGGCTCCAAGGCATAAATCACCGATTTTCTCTGAATTAGGGATTACTGCTAAATCGTGTGCTTTCTATTAATAGATCTTCATAAATGCTGCAGGTGCGGCCAGAGCTCTCTTTGAAGTACTGCTTAATCGTCCCCTTTCCAAATCCTCATAATCCAACCCTCATAAAAAACCCCAGGGATTATTGATTGAGAGGGCCTCAGGGATCCCTAAAGGCTCTGCAGCTCAGACGCAGGCCTGCCCCCGAGGTGCGGCTGCAGCCCGGGGAATGCGTGCCAGGTGCGGCGGTGCTGCCACGCCAACCTGGAGGTCGGGCCACGCCCCCCAGGCAGCGGTGGGGGCGGAGCCTCAGCGTAGAGAAAGTTTGCTGGGGAGGCGGGCAGGCACTGGCTGCTTCTAACTCCTCAGCCTCAGCCTTCCAGTGTATGGATTTCCTCCCCCTCCACCCCCCGCCCCCGTTATTAAATCTAACTTTAAAAATATTCTTCGGAGCTGTAATTCGAGACACATTTTTAAACTCTAATTAATGAATTGATTAAGGCAATCAATGCAAATTAAAATACATGTTCATTTGTTTAAATTTGTTACTTTTCTTACTTTATGTTACTTAAAATTTATTTTTATTTAATTCATGGGTTTCTTTATTGTAATCACATTTCTGTCCTTACTTGTGCCTCCTCTCAGGCATTGTACAGCCTCTTAGGCCAGGCAGGGCCATATTTAATACACGTGTTGGACATGTATATGAAATTTCTGCACCTAGAATGTCTTTCCCTCTCCTATTTCATGAAATCCTGGCTCTAGAGTCCCATTCCTTGTAACGCTTTTCCAAGATTCTAGGTAGATTTAGTCATGTTCCCCTTTCTGTTTCCATAAAACCTTGTTCAAGCCTTATTTTAGTACTGTTAATATTTTAGTCTATTTTATTAGCATAATTGTTGTTTATTCTGCACATCTCTTGTCTCTTGGGTTCCAGGCACTTGGATGAATGCAGAAGATACAAAGTTGAGTAAGACAAGGTACCTGTGGAAAATTTTTAAAGAGGTGGAAATACCAGACCACCTTTACCTGTCTCCTGAGAAACCTGTATGCAGGTCAAGAAGCAACAGTTAAAACTGGACATGGAACAATGGGCTGGTTCAAAATCGGGAAAGGAGTACATCAGGAGTGCATATTGTTGCCCTGCTTATTTAACTTCTATGCAGAGTACATCATGCAAAATGCCGGGCTGGACGGCTCACAGTCTTGATTACAGAATCAAGATTGCCAGGAGAAACACCAACGTCATCAGATTTGCAGATGATACTACTCTAATGGCAGAAGGCAAAGAGGAACTAAAGAGCTTCTTGATGAGGGTGAAAGAAGAGAATGAAAAAACTGGCGTAAAACTCAGCATTCAGAAAACTAACACCATGGCATCCAGTCCCATTACTTCATAGCAAATAGATGTGGAAAAAATGGAAACAGTGGCAGATTTTATTTTTTTGGCCTCTAAAATCACTGTAGATGGTGACCACAAGCCATGAAATTAAGACACTTGCTCCTTGGAAGAAAAGCTATGACCAACCTAGACAGCATATTAAAAAGCAGAGACATCAAACTGCCAACAAAGATACATCTAGTCAAAGCTATGATTTTCCCAGTAGTCATGTACAAATGTGAGAGTTGGATCATAAAGAAGGCTGAGTGCCAAAGAGTTGATGCCTTCCAGCTGTGGTGCTGGAGAAGACTCTTGAGAATCCCTTGGATAGCAAGGAGATCAAATGAGTCAATCCTAAAGAAAATCAGCCTTGAATATTCTTTGAAAGGACTGATGCTGAAACTGAAGCTCCAGTACTTTGTCTACCTGATGCAAAGAACTGACTCCTTTGAAAAGACCCTGATACTGTGAAAGATTGAGGACAGGAGGAGAAGAGGGCAACAGAGGGTAAGATGGTTGGATGGCGTCACTAACTCAATGGACATGAGTTTTAGCAAACTCAGGGAGATAGTGAAGAACAGGGGAGTCTGGGGTGCTGCAGTCCATGGAGTGGCAAAGGGTTAGACATGATTTAGCAACTGAACAACAACAAAAACAACCTGATTTTGAGGAAATCTCAGAGTCCTAGAAAAAAGAGAGGAATAACTATATGAGTAAAAGATGCTAAGTGTTATAATAAAATGTACTCTGCACTCTGAGGTCTTGTAGAGTAGAGAGTCATTAGTCCTCTCTGGGCTGTGAAAACTTGAGAACTGCCTTAATGAGAACACCCAGTAGGATGCCTGGCTTTTACCCAGTGCTTGAAAAACCTTAATGGGATTATTGGTGCAGTTGAAAGATGTCTAGATCTGGACTCCAGTTACTCAAGTTGTTCCTGTCAGAGCTGTGCAGCCTAAGACAGATCACTTGAACACTTTCTTTCCTTTCTTATAAATGCAATGAGTGTCTAATACCCACCTTCTTCTAGCCGTGTTATCGGAGGCAAATGAGGAAATGTAAGTATTAGCAATTTGAACACTCCGAGGAGGTAAGTGAAGGCCGTCCTCCATTGTGAATGCTGTTATCTTCATGTCACAGAGTCAGGATTCCTGCTGCTGAAGCAACTCTGTACATGAAGCCCCATGGACTAACTACATGATGTGGGAGTCTACAACATGCCCAGTGTTAAAACAGTCAGGAAGGGACAGGACGTCCTGCTCTTTCACTCTTCCTGATCATTGGTCCTTCTGATGTATATGTTTCCATGGAGACTTTTGGGTTCAGAGATTTGAGAACACCATAAAGTAATCCTTGAGGTGTGGTTGATCATTTCTGTTTTATGGAGGACAGAAGCAGTGCACGGAGATCTCCTTATCTTCAGGGAGAATTTTCCCAGTCGCTTTTTGTGATCTGACAGAAATAACTGTTTCTGGATGCAACAGCCAGACCCATGTAGCTGTTATCGGTGGGTCTCGAGAATTGCTGTCGTGCTCAGATTTCTTCTCAGTGCCTTCGTACACGTGGTCAGGAGTGAGCCATAGCCTGTCAGTGTGAGTCTGAGGGTAGGTAGACAAATCCGTCATTGGTTTAAGCAGTTTTGTACAACACTATAGTGCTAAGAATCATATAATTCCTCAGCTGGTAGAAGACACCCTTGGTGGTAAATGGGTAAAAAAAGAGGTGAATAGAAAGGAAGGAATATGGGCAGGGCTCTATTTCTCATTGTGCCTTAAGTGCTTCCTGGGCTTGTAACAATATGGAAATTTGTGTGATAGGGTGGAATTTACAATTAAGGGAGGCAAGCACTTCCCAGGGAAGAGAGTGAGCTTTGCTTCTGTCAGTAATATCTTTCCAACTAAAATGTATTTGGCAAAATGTTGAGGTATCCTTCCTTCATGGAATGGTGCTCATTTGATGAGGTAATATACAATGAAAAGCAGAGCTCCATCAGTTCAGTTCAGTCACTCAGCCATGTCTGACTCTGTGTGACTCCATGGACTGTAGCACTCCAGGCTTCCTTGTCCATCACCAACTCAAACTCATGTTCATTGAGTCAGTGATGCCATCCAACCGTCTCATTCTCTGTCATGCCCTTCTCCTCCCACCTTCAATCTTTCCCAGCATCAGGGTCTTTTCCAAGGAGTAAGTTCTTCACATCAGGTAGCCAAAGTAATTGGAGCTTCAGCTTCAGTCCTTCAATGAATATTCAGGATTGATTTCCTTTAGGATTGATTGGTTGGATCTCCTTGTAGTCCAAGGGATTCTCAAGAGTCTTCTCCAACATCACAGTTCAAAAGCATCAGTTCTTTAGCACTCAGCTTTCTTTATAGTCTAACTCTCACGTCCATACCCTACTACTGGAAAAACCATAGCTTTGACTAGACTGGAAAAATCTAGCTTTGACTAGACTGTGTATTGTCACCTTGCTTATTTAACTTACATGCAAAGTATATCATGTGAATTGCCAGGCTGGATGAAGCACAGGCTGGAACCAAGACTGCAGGGAGAAATATCAATAACCTCAGATATGCAGATGACACCACCCTTATGGCAGAAAGTGAAGAAGAACTAAAGAGCCTCTTGATGAAACAGAAAGAGGAGAGTGAAAAAGTTGGCTTAAAACTCAGCATTCAAAAAACTAAAATCATGGCATCTGGTCCCATCACTTCATGGCAAATAGATGGGGAAACAGTGTAAACAGTGAGAGAATTTAGTTTCTTGAGCTCCAAAATCACTGCAGATGGTGATTGCAGCCATGAAATTAAAAGACACTTGCTGCTTGGAAGAAAAGCTATGACCAACCTAGACAGCATGTTAAAAAGTGGAGACATTACTTTGCCAACTAAGATCCTTCTAGTAAAAGCTATCATTTTTCCTGTCGTCATGTGTGGATGTGAGAGATCCCTAAGGCTTGCAAAAAGAAAAGAAAAAAAAAACTTGTTGATTTACTCCTCAGTGTAAGATTGAGCAAGAAGCTGGGTTTAGTCTGTGCAAGCTTGCTCAGTTGTGTCCAATTCTGTGTGACACTTTGGGCTGTAGCCTGCCAGGCTCCTCTGTCCATGGGATTCTCCAGGCAAGAATACTGTAGTGGGTTGCCATTTCCTTCTCCAGGGGATCTTCCACACCCAGGGATCAAACCCGCATCTCCTGTGTCTCTTGCATTGACAGACAGATCCTTTACCACTGAGCTAACTGGGAATTAGTCTTCAAACTTGCTAGCCACGTAGGGGTGAACCAGAGAAGGCAGGCAGTCATGGCTGAGCTGCTCTAGGTGGTGTGAGGAACAGAGCCTAGCTTGTGTCTGGAAACCACCGCTCTTCCCTGTGTCTGTTAGTCTCTCAGTAGTGTCCAGCTCTTTGCAACTCCACGGACTGTAGCCTGCCGAGCTTCCCTGATCTTCCATATGTGCCTTGCTACCCAGCAAGTTGGTACAGTCATCCTTATGCTCTGTGACCCCCAGCTTTTGTTAACACTGCCCTCTACTCTCTGGAGCAATCACTCCCCATGCTGACCTTTCAGGGGCAGCCACACTGCATCCACTCACTAAATGGTGCCCACATTTCCTTCAGGTTAATTTCCTGGCCACAGAATTGTTGATGACCTTGATGTAGGTATTTTTGTTATAAGGTTTTTAATACAATTTGGCTTTTTTAAAGTTTGTAAATATATTATATTTTATAAAAGAAGCTAAAAGAAGTATCAAGTACTCATATCTGTGGTTAAGTCATGTATTTTACTCAGAGCTCAATGCAAGATATTCAGCTATGGATGATAATATCATACTTAAGCCTTTGTAATTTAGAGAGTACTTTATTTTGGGAATAAAAACTTTCTGGACCAAGCTGCTCCTGGTGGGTCCCCACTAGGACTCTTATCCAAGTGAATAGAATGGCTGCCTCCTTTATCAACAAGATACTGAAGTGGTGCTAATTTCAAACTCTAAGGAATATGCTAAGTAGAATATAGTAGAATTTGGAAGACGAATACTACTGGAGGCCAGTCTGATGACCCCTGAGGAAGGGACTCACCCTGGTAGTTGTCAGTGCTCCCTGTGGTACTCTCTGGAGAACAGCTGGTCCCTAAGCAATCTTCCAACAATCCCAATTATAAATCTTTTCTGTAGGGAAACAGGCACGAGAGACTGAACCATGTTTTCCCAGAAAGGCAAATAAACGTTAAATGAAAGATTTGATCTCTTGATATAACACTGCATTGTGATTCCCTGATGCGTCTGCATTTTCTTTGTAGTAAAGAAAAAACTCCAGCATATGTATATCTATGGCTGGTTCATGTTGATGTTTGGCGGAAACCAACCCAATACTGTAAAGCAATTATCCTTCAGTTAAAAATAAATAAATTAGAAAAAGAGAAATAACTTCAAAGAAAAATCCAGTAACAATTCATAATGCTCATAGCAAACACTTGTAAGTGTTCTCCTTTGAGTTGCCGTGGAGAATCCATTTCTTTTTCCCCAGTTTGCATTGAAAGGTGAGCAGCTAGAAGCACTCGTTTAGCTTCCTGATACCATCCGGGAGGGCTTACAGTCTTTCCGCTAGCACTAGTAATTAAGGACAGATTGGGGTCCTCAAGGGAGTCGCGCTGCCCTCTAACACCATCCAGCACCACTCAAGGGGGAGGCAGCACACTCTCATAAGCTGTTTGCCCCAATTCACCCAACAGAGGTGGGAAATTCCCAAGGAAAGTATCAAATGAATTTCTTAATGAGCAAAACATTAGGAAAGAGCACAAGGGATCGGTGCACATCCAGGGACTGAGTGAGGGAGTGGAGGGTTTATTTATCTGGTTCTTAAATGAGTGTTACTGTGAGGATCTTGATTGAAAGCATTTTCAAGCCAAATCTTTCACTACATTAAAGGATCTCAGATAAACCAAGGGCTTCAGAGTTTACATTCTGAGAAACAAACAAAGGCAATTTGAATCTCACAAGGTTGAATATTTAATGTGAATTATGGTTATTATTCATCTGCGTTAAGATTTTTAAGTAAGAATTTGTCCTGAATCAAGCCCTGGAAAAAGAAGGGAGGGGGAAAAAAAAAACAACTAGAGAAAAGAACTTAGAGGTTTATTTGCTTAAACTCTTTACTTTGTAAAGGAAATCAAGGGACCGATCCAATTTTGTACATCCAGTTAAGGATTTGACATGGACTAAGCTCATTTCACGGAGAAAGCAATGGCATCCCACTCCAGTACTCTTGCCTGGAAAATCCCATGAATAGAGGAGTCTGGTAGGCTGCAGTCCATGGGGTCACTAAGAGTTGGACATGACTAAACGACTTCACGTTCACTTTTCAGTTTCATGCATTGGAGAAGGAAATGGCCACCCACTCCAGTGTTCTTGCCTGGAGAATCCCAGGGATGGGGGAGCCTGGTGGGCTGCCGTCTATGGGGTCGCACAGAGTCGGACAGGACTGAAGCGACTTAGCAGTAGCAGTAAGCTCATTTCATTGTGCCACAGTGATGCAATTTCTACTTTTAATTCTGTATTTTCTATTTGTCCAGTTTTATCTTTCTTCTTCCTTCTGCCATCCCCTCGTCTTGCTTATTTTGAATATATTGAAATGTCATGATCCTGCAAATGTACTGCCTCATGCATTCTTCCACTATCTACTATTTCAGAAACTACGCTGTTTCTGTTCTTTTAACACTTACTCTAGAAATTTTAGCATACATATTTAACTTAAACTTAATAAAATTAGTATCTATACCCTCTTTTAGTTATGAGATTAGTCAGATAGTTTTCCCTTCCTTCTAAAAGACTTTGGGCTTCCCTGGTGGCTCAGTGGTAAACAATCCACCTGCCAATGCAGGAGACGAGGGATGATCCCTGAGTTGGCAAGATCCCTGGAAAAGGAAATGGCAACCCACTTCAATATTCTTGCCTGGGAAATCCCATGGACAGAGGAGTCTGACCAGGCTATAGTGCATGGGGTTGCAAAGAGTTGGACATGACTTAGCGACTAAACAGCAGCAACATAAGAGACCTTAGAAAGTGTTCAATTTCAATCACATTTATGTTCTACTATAGTTCAGTATTTGGCTCTCTCTTGATTTTTAAAATTAATACAAATGTAGTAGAGTGAAGTACACAGATTCAAGAGGGCAATTCTGTGTGTTTTCATCAGTACTCAATGTTTGTAGTGATGTAACCCCACTCTAATAAAGATATGGAACATTTCCATCAAATTCCTTAGTCTTCTCCCAGTCAACCCTCACTTTACACAGGCTACCATCATTCTGATTTTTGTCACTATAAATTATTCTGCCTAGCCTGAAACTTCATACAAATGGAGTAATAGTTTGTAGCTTTTGTGTCTGGTTTCTTTGGCTCATTATGTGTTTGAAACCCATTCTATTGTTTTGTGTACCAATAGTTTAGTGATTCCGAAAATGCATCATTAGGGCACCT
>SJYC01000870.1:0-21460 GCA_006408675.1 Madoqua kirkii
TCATGGGATCACAAAAAGTCGAACATACTGAGCAACTGAACTGAACTGAATTGTATGTCCCTCCAGACTTCCCAGGTGGTGCTAGTGGTAAAGAACCTGACTGCCAATTCAGGAGATAAAAGAGACGTGGGTGCAATCCCTTGGTCGGGAAGATGCTCTGGAGAAAGAAATGGCAACCCATTTCAGTATTCTTGCCTGGAAAATCCCATGGGCAGAGGAGCCAGGTGGGCTACAGTCCATGGAGTCTCACAGAGTTGGACAGGACTGAAGCAATTTAGAGTGTATGACCCTCTTGTGCTAACTGTGTGCTTACACTTAGAAACAAATGCTTTCTCAATAATAAAGTGGATTTTGGAACTTGTATTAAATAGTGGCATATATGCCTTTCCTGGTGTATATTTGAGTATAGGTTCATAGAATGAAGTCCTTTATCTCTGCTAATGTTTCCTACAAAATAAAAATGCTGCTTAACATAAGAGGTGATCTAATCCTCCACCTCCATTCAATGGAAATATAAATTCAAGATGGTATAGACAGCTGTCACAATAGCTTATTGTCATATACTTTTGTGTTCTTTTACTCAGGTGCACGAGTTGGTCTAGTGGTTAAGATTTTGCCTTCCAGTGCAGGGTTGCCTGTTGGATCACTGATCAGGAAGCTAAGATCCCACATGCCTCAGGGCCAAAAAACCAGAGCATAAACAAAAGAAGGAATATTGTAATAAATTCAATAAAGACTTGAAAAAAAGAAAGAGCATAAGGCTTCCAGTGAGTCCTTGCACTTCCTTTTATTCAACTTGAAGTCTTGAAAAGGCATTTATTAATAATGATAAAAATAGTAATAGTAACCATGTATTCAATGAGTATTTACAATATGTGAGAAATATGTCTAAGTACTTACAATGTACCAGGTCATATAATCAGGAAAGAAAGCATCCAAGGCTTTCTTAAGATCTAAAGCCCAGCTCATGAAACATAATGTGGGGACAGGGCAGTGAATTGTGCTTAGAGCTTTTGTTCATCATTGTGTACTGCAATATATCACCCAGCCCAACCCTCTCCCTTTGGGCCTGATATAGGCTTATTCTCAGACTGTTGGGAGTACTACTGGCTGGGAGCCTTCAGTTATCAGTCTTCTCTGTGAATTGCTCTTGTTTAGCTGCTCAGTCGTGTCCAATTATTTGCAAACCTGTGGACTGTAGCCTGCCAGGCTCCCCTGTCCATAGGATTCTCCAGGCAAGAATATTGGAGTGGGTTGTTATTTCCCCTCCTCAAGGGGATCTTTCTGATGCAAGGGTTGAACCCACATCTCATTTCTCTGTATTAACTTGCATCTTTGAGTCCTCACCTCAGGGAACTTGAGCTACACAATCGTAAAGCCAGAACTCCAGTAAGCGTAGTTTTGTGTCCATGTGGTAGAATCATTTCTGACTGGGCAGTGAATGTGGAACTTGGGACGATCCCCTGACCACCACCATCTCCTCTAGTATCTCCTGATCAAGCCCATGCCATTTTTCAGCCCAGGATAAAGGGAGTATGCACACAGCCAGCCCTTTATTCTTCACCTTGTCTTGGGCCTCAGGAAAGATCCCCTGGATCCAGGGGATCTTTCCTGGATATCTGGATTTCATTCTGGATCAGTCGCTAAGTCACTGCAAAACCACAAAGCCTCTAATCATAAATCCTTAAACTCTCTGTAGTGGAAGAAGAGAAGCTCAGATTTTCTATTTGAGGACACTGAAGCAAGATAATCTCTTCAATTTCTTAATTTAAAAATTCTATGATTTTACAGAAATAATAGTGCTTATACCTGTGCAAGTTACCTGAATCTGTTTCAAACTGAAAATGGGACAATATTCATCTTTAAGGTCTGATGCAAGTGTTTAATGATAGAGGGAAATGTGCTTTAAAATCTGTGATGGTTATTTTTTTTGTCAGCTTGACTGAAGCACAGGATGTCTAGATTAAGAATCATTTCTAGATGTGTTGGGAGGGTGTTTCTGGATGAAATTGCCATTTGACTCTGTGGATCAGTAAAGTTGGTTTTGTTCTCCTACATGAATGGGTTGCCATCCAATACATCAAAGGCCTGAATAAAGCAAAAAGCCAAGAAAGGAGGAATTTACCCCCTTTTCTGCCTTCCTGCCTATTTGATCTGGAACCTTCTGAGATTTATGCTATTAGCTCCCCTGGTCCTCAGGCCTTTGAACTCAGAATGAATTATACTGCTGGCTCTCCTAGGTCTCTAGCTTGCAGATGGCAGATCATGGAACTGCTTAACCTCCAGCAATCATGTGAAGCAGTTCATTAAAAGAAATCTCTCTCTCTAGATACCTCCTGCCTTCTTATCCACATAAAGAAAAAGTCCTCAGGCTTCTTGCAGAGGGTATTTGAGCTAACCAGCCTCTTTGTTCTTGTCCTTGAAAGCTACTTTGACATAGCCCCATCGTTCAGACCCACATATTTGGATGCTGTAATTTTAGTTTGGTGAGTTTCCCAGTAAATCCCAGTCTCCCTTGTTTTCACTCCTTAGTGTGCATTAGAAACACTGGAAGAAAGGACCTGCGTGGAGACACTGGGCATGATGGACCAAGTGCCAGCATGTAATATTTGTGTCTTGGGCTCAGGCATTGCTTTGCATAAACCCTGTCTGTCTTCCTAGTCCCAGGGGAACAGCTGAAGAATTTGTTCATGCTGCAGAGGGCCAATCGCCTACCCAAGGGAAAAATTTCTTCTAAAGCCAATGTTCTCAAAGGATCATGACTCCCCTTGGCTTCTCAGCTTTCTTTTTTTATATTTTTCAATGAATAACTGTTCATTTTTTTTCAAAGCATTCTTCCCATCTGCTTCTAGACAAAGTGTATAACTAAATTACATTGTGCAATGCATGCTGACTGCAAGCTAATAAAAGAATAACCAGATAAGTAGTAAGTAGGTTTTTTAATCAGAAGACTATATTGAACTGGAGATAGTAAAAGCCCACATAACTACCTGCAGATGCTAAAAACCTATAAAGGTATAGTCTGGGTCAGTGTGGTTTACCTCTCTAATATGTCAGCCTTTGTCTTGTACTGAGTTTTATTATTGAACTTAATAAACTATCAGTTTTATTACATACAGTACATAACTCCTAGAGTTTTACTATAGTAAGTGTAATCCCAGCAGAGTTGAGAAAGACAAAAGCTATCATTTCATGGGCGGATATGTTGAAATACGAAGCTAAAGACAAGTTTATTGAAAACATTTATTTTCACTAAGCAATCTGACTTTTGATAAAAGTTGAATACATCATTATTGAAAATAATGTTTCATCTCCCAATTCCTTATGGTGGTGTCTCCTATGATATCGACCCAAATGGACCCTTGAATCACTGAGGCATTTTACCAGTAATATTCTTATGACTTGCCCAGAATCGGTGTGGAATGAAACCACAGGAAAAAGATGGGCAGTAAGGGAAAGTGACAGCCTTTGCAGTGCCTCTAACTTCTTGTAGAAACCCCAGCTTAAAATATCAGGAAGGAGAGAAAATATCCTGGAACACCTTTGGGATATTGATGAATTTTGCAGACTTTCCTATACTCCTATATTTAAGCCTGTGATTCTGGCATTTGAGTGTCTGATGTGGTTTAGGAAAAAAAAAAAAAACATTTTATTGTCATTCTGCTTGGTGTTACTGTTGAGAATGCTCAACTTAAACTAGATTAACTTGATTTGAAGTCTAACTTGACTAGACAAGAACCAGAGAAATTATCAGTTTATCACTAGCATCCTGCAAGGAGAGGTTTGCTTTTGGTTTAGATAGTAATATTCTTACGACTTGCCCAGAATCGGTATGGAATGAAACCACAGGAAAAAGATGGGCAGTAAGGGAAAGTGACAGCCTTTGCAGTACCTCTAACTTCTTGTAGAAACCCCAGCTTAAAATATCAGGAAGGAGAGAAAATATCTTGGAACACCTTTGGGATATTGATGAATTTTGCAGACTTCCCTATACTCCTATATTTAAGCCTGTGATTCTGGCATTTGAGTGTCTGATGTGGTTTAGAAAAAAAAAAACAAAAACATTTTATTGTCATTCTGCTTGGTGTTACTATTGAGAATGCTCAGCTTAAACTAGATTAACTTGATTTGAAGTCTAACTTGACTAGACAAGAGCCAGAGAAATTATCAGTTTATCACTAGCATCCTGCAAGGAGAGGTTTGCTTTTGGTTTAGCCTGAGACTTTAGTTCACCAGAGGGAAATAATGCTTAGAGTTGAGTTCATTTTCTGAGAGACACAATAAGTGGTCAGCACTACCCACATTAACCCACATTAACCCAAAGAGCAGAACCTTTAGATTAAAGTAGATATGACTTTTGCTTTTCCTATCTGCATTTTGAAGCTATAAAGCTGATGGTGCAAATTTAGAGAATTTTTTTTTTAGACAAATGTGCCAGTTAAAATTTGGGTCATCTCTTTCTTAGACCTACCTTTGCCACCCAAGCACAAACTTTTTGAGGCAAGAATCCTGTTTTACATTTATTTGGCCCCTTCTCACATCTCCTAGCAGCCACCATATAGGAGATGGCTCCATGGCACTATCACAACTCATTTGGTTTGCCTGGAACACAACAGAACCAACAAGGGAACAGCAGGGAGGAGGCCAGAGACTCAGCATCAGAGGACTGGCACACTGTCCTGGTACTTCGGACTCCTTGGAATTTCAGTAGCACTTATAGTGGGTCTTGCCAATTTCACATCACCGTAGTTTACCTTGTGTTAGTACACTTAATGTGAATGACACATCATTACCCTACTGTACGCTCTGAGTTGTTTCTTCTTCACTGTTTGTGTCATTCACACAATTTATAGCCTATTTTTATTGGCCTTTTTGGCTTGTGACAAATAGCACAGGGTAGTGATTCTGCTAAGATTAAGACTGAAGTAGCCATAAACTTACTTCTCTCACTGAAATGCAAAGTCATTGTCAACTATAGGAGTTGAGAGGAGTATGGCAACCCGGCCACATGCATCTGGGAAAACGAAGTAAGACTCTTGAGTTCTCAGTTGTGACCCAGGAGAGGGATGTTGGGCATCTTTGTAAGACCATCCTTGAGGAAATCAGAGCACCATGGAGTTCAGTCAAAAGTACCCATAATATCTTCTCAAGAAGGGCACAAATGGGACTTCCCTGGGGGTCCAGTGTTTAAGAGTCCATGCTTCCACTGCAGGAGATGTGGACTCGATTCTTGGCTGAGAAACTAAGATCCAGCATGCCGTGCAGCATGGCCAAAAAATAAATAAACGAAATGTGCATGGTGTCAAAAGCATGGTGACTCTGGACCTGTCTGGGCCTGTGTAACTAAAAGACACTGTGAACATCCTTGCTCTGAGACAGAGATAAGAAAACTGGGGAAAGTTTCAAGTAAAGTGAACATCGTTTTCACAATGATGGGACACATTTAGGAAAAGGTGTTATATCTCAGTTCACAGAATCAGAAGACTGTTCCCTTGTTAGAGTGCTCTTGCTTTATGCACTCATTCTGCTCTTTCCCTCCTTAAGCTGGGTCTCTTTTCAAATATTACCTCTGGGAGATGTCCCTCAGAGCCACGTCTGAAATAATAGCCTCTTCTCTTTCTATACTTTCCCCTTAGTTTCCTTTATTTTATCCCCACCACTAACTATAGTGCTACAGTACTTGACATCTTATCATACACATGTTTATTTATTGTCTCTTATGAGCTGCTTATTTAACTTATATGCAGAGTGCCTCATCCAAAATGCTGGGCTGGAAAACTCACAAGTGGAATCAAGATTGCTGGGAGAAATATGATATGCAGATGATGCCACTCTAATGCAGAAAATGAAGAGGAACTGAAGAGTCCCTTGATAGGGTGAAAGAGTAGAGTGGAAAAAACTGGCTTAAAACTCAACATTCAAAAATTGAAGATCATACATCAAGTCTCATCTTCTCATGGCAAATAGCAGGGGAAAAAGTAGATTAGTGGCAGATTTTATTTTCTTGGGCTCCAAAGTCACTATGACTGCAGCTGCAAAATTAAAAGACATTCCTTAGAAGAAAAGCTATGACAAACATAGACAATGTACTAAAAAAGCAGAGGCATCACTTTTTGCTGACAGAGGTCCATATATTTTTCCTTTAGTCATGTACAGATGTGAGAGCTGTACCATAAAGAAGCCTGAGTATTGAAGAATGAAGCTTTTGAACTGTGGTGCTAGAGAAGACTCTTGAGAGTTCATTAGACTGCAAAGAGATCAAACCAGTCAATCCTAAAGGAAATAAAGCTTGAATATTCATTGGAAGGACTGATGCTGAAGCTAAACTCCAATATTTTGGCCACCTAATGTAAAGAGCCTGATAGTGGGAAACAGGAGCTTCCCTGGTGGCTCAGAGGATAAAGCGTCTGCCTGCAAGGTGGGAGACCTGGGTTTGATCCCTGGGTCAGAAAAATCCCCTGGAGAAGGAAATGGCAACCCATTCCAGTATTTGGCCTGGAGAATCCCATGAACAGAGGAGCCTGGCAGGCTACAGTCCACAGGGTCGCAAAGAGTCAGACACAGTGGGAAAGATGGAGGACAAGAGGATGAGATGGTTGGATGTCAGCACTGACTTGTTGGACATGAGTTTGAGCAAACTCTGGGAGATAGTAAAGGACAGGGAAGCCTGGTGTGCTGCAGTTGATGGGATCAGAGAGCCAGACACAATTTAAGAGTGACTGAACAACGAGTTGGAATGCATAAGGGACAGGGGGTCTGTTTTGTAGTCTGGGGACCAAGATCAGTCTCCAGCACATAATGGGTTTTGCAATAAATATTCATTGCATCTATTCACTGTCTTTTATCCAACAGAACTGCAGACCTGGAAGTAGATGAGCTTCTGAGTGCTGCAATTTTGTGTCTTACTTAGGTTTTATCAGGCAGGTGAGTAGTTGAAAAAAGGGTTCTGACTCCCTGTCAAGTGCTCCTTCTATTTCCTCACACCACCACCCAGTAACCACAGCTCTTATATAGCCCTTTGTCAGGAAAACAGCTATTTGGGGGGTGGAAGCCTATGAGATTTTCACCAGGAAATGATCTGGGGTCCAAAGTGAAGCTGGTCCAATACACTGCCCTGCTAGAATCACATTCTGCCAACCTTTGACTCCTTTTTCTGAAATATAGCCATAAAATAATGGATCTGTAAACTGCTCTGGGCAATTACGGTGCTCCTGGAGTGAAAGTGGGCTGTCGTTAGCCCTGCTTATGGAGACCAGCTTGCCGCTGTTGGCTCTTAGCCAGGTCGCGAAACTGCCTTCCAGTGAGAGGACACAGGTTCAAGGGGGATAATTAGGCAGAGTTTGGTGCAAGTTTGTTGATATAAATGTGCTACAGATTAGCCTTTTCCCCTCTCCCGGCTGAGTAAAGATCAGAAAGAACAGGTGGTAAGCTAATGGGGGAACATGAAATTAATACTTTGTTTCCTGGTCCCACCTTTGTTGTTTTTGTACAGAGGATTTCTTCAGAATCTTCAAACACATTGCAAGCACCTTTTCCCTACCAGTTTTATTTAGTTTAGTCTAAAACCTCTGGCCCAAAGGGATCTGACACATCCAGGTTTTCAAAAGGAGTTCCCCTATTTTTGTGGGAAATGATCTAGGAATAAACATCTGGAAAGTGGAACAATGAAAAACAACACAAAGTAAAATACAAACCTTTCGAACCAGTTGTTAAAACCTAACCCATGGCACCATCTCAGACACCAAATGTCAGCTCAGCCTTAGTGCAGGCAATTTGTCCATGCTTGAAAAGATGCCAAGCTGTAAGATTGCAGCTACTCATTCCTCTCTAATGACAGGGTCTCTTGCATGGTGAGTGATGAGTTTTCATTATGTTTATGCCTCCACAGGTACTGAAGACCCTAGAGCTTACTTCTAGATATCAACTTTCAGTCTACAAAAACAAAATGAAACAAAGCAAAGCAACAAACAAATTGGCCCCACCCTTTACTATGATGAAACTAATTTCCCTTTCCTCATCTTTGGAGTAAAAAAAAAAAATTCTCAGAATTATTTTAGAAGGATCTGGAGACTCAGGGGGTTTCTATCTTTATAGAAGGTCCTCAACAATAAAAGCTTGTCCCGTGAGATGCATTTGAGTGTGTGTGTGTGTGTGTGTGAGTGTGTATATAAGGCTCAAGCTAGTTACCCTTTCTTCCATGAAGTTAATTTTCATTATTCTAGCTTTGATAATTTCTCTCTGTGCTCAAAACTTGTGCTGCCTCAAGGTTTTCAACTTAACTACACTAATGGTTTAAATGGCTCTGTTCTATGTTGCTCTGGCTTCATATGGGAAGCAACATAGCGTAGTTCAAAATATGAACTTGAAACTGATGTCAGCAAGATGGCAAAATAAGATTTGAGCCCTTGGCCCCTAGTGGAAACAGCAAGTGAACAGCAACATAGTCTAAAGTAGCTTTGTGAAAATGCTAGAAATAAGTGAAGAATCTGCAGCAGTCAAGCAAATGTCTACCCACGGGGAAAACAAAAGCACATTCACAATGGTGGGGAAAAAATGGTCACCTTTTTGCTCATCCTTGTCCCATTGCTTCTCCAGCACAGCTGTCACAGTCAGGAGAAAAGTCACCTGATTCCTAGTTCCTCTGTCAGGATGGAGAGAAAAGAATGGAACTTTTAAGCACTGGTCTTGCTTGTCTAAAAACTACCCAAGAGAGTAGTATCTGTTTTGACTGATTAAGAGTGCTATTGGGAGCAGTGGCATAATTTTGAGACTATATTAGAGGACGATGAAGGTGGTTGCTGCAGCCTATGAGATCTGCAGGGGGCCCGGATATCTGTGCGCGTCTGGGAGCAGAGATTGTAGGGTGGAATAATATGATAGAACATCCAAGACCCTGAGAATCACTGTGAGATGTTGGGAAATTAAGATTTTTAAAAACAATCATGTATGCAAGGGGGTTGGGAGTAAAATGTATATGTGTATGTCCAAAGAGAATGTATATGCATAGGCCCAGAAAGGCCCAAGAAGACCTTCAGCTAGCCAGGCTAGCTAGTGAAGATATTCTCTTGCACAGAGCTAGTTCACATAGACTGGGGGCAGTGACTGGGTTTTCAAAGGTCCGTTTCAACAACAAATCACAAAGCATACAAAGAAACAGGGAAACATGGATCATTCAAAGGAATAAAATGCATATCCCAAAACCAAACTGCAGGAATGCAAGCCTCGGGTTTGCTTGAGAAAGGTTTTAAACCAACTGTCTTAAATATGCTCAATGAGCTAAAGGAGAACATGGACAACTAAGGGAAATCACAAAAATGGCATGTGAGCAAAGTGAGATTGTTAACAAAGGGATAAAAATTGCAAAAAAAAAAAATCTAATAGAAATTCTGGAACTGAAAAGTGCAATACCTAAATTGAAAAAAGTCATAAAGGTGTTCATCAGAAAACTTTAGCAGGTGGAACAAAGATTAAATGAGCTTACAGACAGATAATTTGAAATTACAGTGTCTGAGGAACAAAAAGAAAAAAAAAGAATTTTAAAAAGTGAGGAGAGCTTAAGAGAGATGAGACACTGACAAAAGGACCAATATACACATTATGGGATCCCATAAGAAGGGAGACAGCAATTGGGAGAGAAAGGGTAGGAAGCTTGTTTGAAGAAATAATGGTTAGAAAGTCTCCCAATCTGAGGAAAGAGATGAGTTATAATGCAAAAATTTCAACAGATTCCAAGTAGGTTGAGTCCACAGACATAGTCAAACTGATGAAAGTTAAAGACAAAAAGAGAATCTTGAAAGCAGTAAGAGAAAGGTGACTGTGCTGCACAGGGATCCTCAGTAAGGTTTTCAGCAGATTTCTCAGCAGCAATGTTGTAGCTTACAAGGCAATGGGATGATATATTTAAAGTATTGAAAGAAAAAAATCACACAAGAATTCCATATATGACAAAGCTGTCTTTCAAAATTGAAGGAGAAATTAAGACTTTCTCACAATGAAAAGCCAGATAAATTATTTAACTAGACCCACCCAGCAAGAAATGTTAGAGAGCTCCTTCAAGGTGAAACAAACGGACAGTAGATAATTACTCAGGAAACACACAACATATAAAGTTTCCTGGCAAATGACAAATACAAAATCTTAGTTATCATAATTTTATTTGTAATTCAACTTCTTTTGTTTGTTTTATGGAATCTAGAAGACAAAAGCATAGCTATAAATATAAACCTATGGTGATAGGTTTATAATTTACAAAAAATGAAATCTGTAACATTATACATAAAGTTGATGACACATGCTACAACATGGATAAATCTTGAAGACATTATGCTAAGTGAAATAAGCCAGTCACAAAGAGATAAACATTGTATAATAATTCCATTTATATACATGCCAGGCTTATAGAAACAGAAAGTAGACTGTGGTTACTAGGGGCTTGGCACAGAGAAGAATGGGAACTGTTCTTCATAAGTACAGAGTTTTAGTTTGGGAAGATGAGGAATTTCCCAAGGTTAGTTGTGCAGCCATATGAATGGACTTAGCTCTATTGAACTGTATGTTTAATAATGGTTGAAATGGTAAAGTTTAAAGAATTTTTTGATGTGGATCATTCTTGAAGTCTGTATTGAATTTGTTACAATATTGCTTCTGTTTCATGCTTTGGTTTTTTGGCTGCTATACATGTGAAATCTTCAGTCCTGACCAGGGATTGAACCCGCACTCCCTGTTTTGGAAGGCAAAGTCTTAACCACTGGATATAGAAAAGTCACCCGTATCATGTATATTTTATCACAACTAAAATTTAAAAATATGGGCTTTGTAGGTAGATAGTCATGAGTGTACCTTTCAAGCTCCTTTAAAGTATTAGCTGACTAATCTTAGGGAAGTAACCTATATATCCTGAGTTTTAGTTTCCTCTGGGATAATGTGTAAATAAAGCCTTGTGGATTGCAGTGAAGACAGAATGAGCAAAATGATGAAACGGAAAGCTCTTGGGACAAAGTAAAGAGAGTATCCATTCTATATAGCAACTTCCTCAATGGCAAACCTCAAGTCTACTACAAGTTCAGAACGCCCAGATGATTGCAATTGTACTTTAGGAGTTTGGTTTTGTAAATGTTCATGTAAACAAAGGTTTTGGAATGGAAAGAAGTCACAGTAAGTCATCACAGTGAAGCAGAGAATGGCTTTCTCACTTTTGTTCCTGTGAACACACTTTAAAGGGCTTCCCTGGTAGCTCAACTGGTAAAGAATTTTCCTACAATGCCGGAGACCCTGGTTCAATTCCTGGGTTGGGAAGATCCCCTGGAAGAGGGCATGGCAACCCACTCCAGTATTCTTGTCTGGAGAATCCCATGGACAGAGGAGCCTGGTGGGCTATAGTCCGTGGTGTTGCAGAGTTGGACACAACTGAAAGACTAAGCACACACACACACACATACCTGAAAGACTAAGCACACACACACACACACACACACACACACACACACACACACACACACATTTTACAATAGAAAAAACATCAGTCTCCCCAAACCAATTTTTAGAAGTCTTTACTGGAGTGAGGATGGTGGAAACAAAAGGGCTAAAAGAATATATGACCATGAACATTTTTCCACTCTATAAACAATATTTTTATAGGATGTCCCAACTGATGGCTTTGTGAAAACCCACACTTTGTCCTTTCCCATTACCCCTTTGTCTTGAGGGACCGCACCCCCCAACATGCACATGGTTTCATGCAGATTCAGCATCCATAAAGAAAAGACCTGGGACACCTTCTGTTCTCACTTATCCAGCCTCCTCTGATAGCTGAAGGGGAAGACTACAGAATGAGAATATAGGGAGAAAGGGTTTTGGATTTTTATTTTTTTTAAATTGCAGCCTGTCTTACCAGAATCCTGCCCAGCAAACCCCAGCCTTGGTTTCAGCTACTGCATGAAGCGTAGCTTTTTGATGACTAGCTTAAGTTCCAAAACCGCTTGTTTATATGGATTTATTTGGAAAAATAAAGCCTTAAAATAGAAGTCTGGGCTTATCATGTGAAGGCCTTTTCCTACCAACCTATAAGCAACAAACTGTTTGGTTTATTTTTCCCTTCTCTTGCAGATAGAATACATTCCAAGAGGAAGTTGATGTCAAGTATTTGGACAAACAGTTAAGATTTGAGCACCAGTTTTCCTGGGATGGGGGAGGCTTTATTTTAAAAACAAAACAAAAACTTCATCAGACTTGTGAACTAAATATTTGTAGCAATTCTTAAGAAAAAGGAAAAATAAAGAAAAAGAGGTATTTTCATCCCGTAGGAAAAAGATGTCTAATAGAGTACAGGGCACATAGGTCCTGGTTTCTGCAGCTAAGTTCTCTAGGGTACCCCTTTGCCCTAGGACACCACTCAGGAAGCCTGTTGGACAATCTTCCCAGGGGAAATTGAACTAACAGGGTGATCAAAAGGGCCAAGACAGCTTCTCAGCCCAACTAGGAAGCCGATGACTGAATGAGGAACAATTACTGAATACAAATGCTTCTCTTTTTGTTTGTCTTCCTGGGAGCAGTTTACACTGCCATCCGGGGTGAAATGCTTCCCTGTGAGTCCCATGGGGACATGGCATCTTAAAATTGACCCATCTAGTGACGTACAAACTATCCGTGGTGTCCACTGACTTGCCCAACAGAGAGAACTTCAGTGAAAAACCATGTTGTGTGTGTGTGTATGTGTGTGTGTGTGCCTGTGTATTCCAGATGTCTGGGAGGGCTCTGTAGATTCTTACTCAAATTGCCACTAGCTAATAAGTGCCTGACCCAGAGCTCAGATGCCTATGTGGAGCAGAAGGGAAAGACTGAAACATCTGCTTTGGTGATGAGCCAGTTTGTATAGCAGTGAAAGCCGGGGAACTCAAGGCTCTTTCCTGAGAGTGTGAGAGATGGAGAAAGATAACATCAGAGCATCAAAGCTGCCACATTCTTGTGGTTAGATGGAGATTACAGTACAGAGGGAAGAGATAGAATGTTAACGATCTCCAACATTCCAGTGTGACCCAGCAGCCCTTCCCCTTTCTGGCCACAGGAACAGTTCACTTGGCCAGCACTGCCTAGAGAGGATAAATCAGCCAGTGGCCTAAGGGTTAGGCCTTTGAAAAAAAAAAGCAACGATAAAAGCCAGACAAGTTATAAAGCCCGAGTCCACGGGCTCCCGGGAGACTTGCTTCTGTATCACATCCATTCTCCATTTCTTCCCCCAGGCTGACTGGAGGAGTGTCTGTGCAGCCCAGCGCTCTCAGTGCCAGGAACAGGGAACAGCTCTGCTTGTTGCCAAAATCCCAATTGGTTATTTAGGGTGAGGTGCATGCTAAGTTGCTTCAGTCGTATCCTACTCTTTGTGACCCTATCGGACCTTAGCCCGCCAGGCTCCTCTGTCCATGGAATTCTCCAGGCAAGAATGCTGGAGTGTGCAGCCATTCCCTTCTCCAGGGATTTTTCCTGACCCAGGGATTGAACTGGTTCTCTTTACGTCTCCTGCAATGGAAGGTGGGTTCTTACCTCTAACAGCAACTGGGAAGGCCTAGGGTGAGGGTAGGTAGAGAAACAAAAATCGTTCATGGGCTGGGACCTGAAGGGATAGAGAAGGAGTAATTGTCCTATCACCCAAGCAGGGCGAATCTGGGCCATTTCATCAACTGTCTTCTCTAGAAAAGCTTCAGAAGCAACCATCAGTGGAAACTGGAAACTGTTTTGGGCTAGGGATGGGGAGCACTGGCACTCAAGGCAACTGCTGGTGTCACTAATTCACTCTACAGACAACTTGTTTCATGATATTGCTCCGTCTTCCTTCTCAAAACACGAGTGTTTTTCCAAGTCCAAAAGTCACTAGCTCTTTTCCCTCTTATTTACTCATCTTGACTTTTCCCCCTCTATAACACCATTTTTTTTTCTCTCTGATATCAGGATCCAGAAAAAAGTTGAAATCTGTTACCTGACATAGTCAGTCTTGGAGTACTGGGGACCCCCTTTCAGCTCTTTCATTGGTGTGATCTCTTGGGGGCTGTTCAACATATAATTTGAGTTCAAGGCTCATTTCTTGTTCTGCAAAATAGCACCTTATTCTTTATGTTCTCTTCATATTCAGAAATCAAGGTTGCTTCTCATAGAGCTCTCAGGTCCTCTGTGTCATATGGGACTCATTTTCTGAAGCATCCTTTAGTCACCAAGAAATCCAGAGATAGTTATTTTAGAGTTTAGTTTTTGGTTCTCCTCTATGCCACAGAGTAATAATCAGACATGCCTGCTATGAACTGTTCTGAAGTGCTTAAAGAAAATGATTTTGAAAGTATATTCTATGAGCTTCCTGCCTGACAGTTGTAACAGGTAAAAGCTATCCCTTTTATTTGTGAATATGTATCTCTTCGACTAGGGCCGTCTTAATTCTACAGAGACTGTTTAGTCTTTTCTAGAACTCTAGGTTACATTTGAAAGAAACACCAGGCTTTATATTAATACTGAGGCTTTGAAACTATGGTGGTTAATGCTCGACCAGCTGCCTTTCCTCATCTTTAATACTGATCTCTTTTTAGGAATAACTGCCATCCAATACCTCCCTGTCAAATACTGGGTCAGCAGAGAGTCATTTGGCTGATTTTTCCATCAACAAGCTGGAGAACTGGGGGTTGGCACCAACTGGTTATATCCATTTCTTTCTTCAGCCTCTCGCTGTGCCTGGATCTTAATATTTTTCTGGTGAATACTAGTTGCCTCTGGTCACAGTATAATGATGGTGTTATTAAAATCTTGCCCTACTAAGTAAATGTACTGACCTTTGGCCCTACCTCCCAAAACATAGACACACAAACCATGTGCTGGTAGCATCTTTTCTATAAATACAGTCTCAATATATTTAAATATCTGTGTTTAGCATTCATCTTCATTCATCACTCTTTTGCCTGTGCTCCATTATGATATGCCTATGTTATGGTTAATTTCAAGGCATCCAGCCTGTTAGGAGGAATGTTAGTCAGGCTAAGGCTCTTGTTCCTTGGGTAACAAACTTGCTAGGGTCAATACATGGGAGCATCCGGGACAAGCATCACCAGAGTGTGAGCCCATTACTCAGAGGAAGTGAACCCCAGAGATGGCTCTCCAGAAGAAATGACTAACTTAAGTCGGAGGTGCTTCCAAACTGTTTATGCCCTGTTGGACTTTCTGCCTATTGTTCCTCTGGCCGATGTCCTTCCCATTGATTTCAAGATTCGGATTCTAGGAGTAAGAAACTTTCACTTGGGGTTGATGGCTGTCATCTTGTAATCATGGAGCCAAAAGGTCATGATAACCTTATCACAGTTACAACATGGGCTTCCTCATTGTTCTACATTGTGTCTATGGTTTATGTATTATATATAGTCAATCATAAATTGTTAGTCAATGTATTTGTAGGTGACATCAGGTAGTATTTAAGATCACAGGTTTTAAAACTGGATTCAAATTTTGTCTCTGCCATTTACTAGCTGCTTGGCTAGAAGAGGGTTACTTAACTGAACTCCAGTCTCTTGTCTGAAGATGTTGATAATTACATCTACTTTATGGGGTTAGTGAGAAGCTTCAAAGAAATAATGTATGTGAAATGACAGACATGATATTTGGCATGTTTTAAACATTCAAAATAAGTACTTTTATTATTAAAAACATTGATATCTTATGATTTGTAAAAGTATTCAATTTTCAGAGGGACATGCACTGAAAGAGAAAGTATTCTGACCCACAAAATAATGTATTTTCCTTTTTGTCTGAGGCTGAGGGCCTAAGATCTCTGAAGGTTTCTTTATCCATAAACTTTATTCATAGACTCGAGTTTGACAAGGAGTCTTCCTCTGAGGTTGAATTTGTCTTCTGTGAAGTAAAGGGCATCTATGTTCATTTCATTGGAAGAAAAAGGAAGTCATATTGAATTTTTTCAATCAAAAAATATTGAGTGCTGTCATGTAACAGGCACAGAAGATATAAGCAGTGAACAGATCATATTAAACATAACGACCAGAAGCGTAGACTTTGAATATTTTTTAAAATTTGATAAGAGACTTTTAAAATGGCATAATAGAAAAAAAGCTTAAGACTTCCTTAGGAGGAAATGCTGGTCCAAGGTGAGCCCTGAAGGGTCAGCAAACTAGAAACAGACCAGCCCTCAGACTACAAACAATGTCATCCTTTCAGAGAGGGAGGTTCTGTGGGCACAGATGTGCCAGCTTGTGCTCACTGTGAGACTAAAACTGTTCCTTAGAGCTTTCTATTATAAAAATTGATGTGCTTCCAAATGGCATTAGTGGTAAAGAACCTGCCTGCCAATATAAGAGATGTAGGTTCTATCCCTGGGTCGGAAAGATCCCCTGGAGGAAGAAATACCATCCACTCCAATATTCGTGCCTGGGAAATTTCATGGATAGAAGAGCTTGGCAGGCTACAGTCCACGGAATCTCAAAGAGTTGGAAATGACTGAAGGGACATAGCATGCAGGAGGGCCTAAGAAGCAAGCTAATGGTAATAACCCAATTCAGGAAAAAAAAAATTTGGTCATAGTTTCACTCCATAGATATGATTCCACCCAGGTTATTAGGATTTTCCTCAACAAGTTTAATTGTTGTTCAAAGATGCTCATAATATGGAATCCATTTTGTCTTTTGAGTAGTGCCAATCCATTATTCTTATCATCAGATACAAAATTCAGCCTTCTCCTTTTCTAGCCTTAATTGAAACTATTGATAATTACCCAGAATTGTTTTCTGGTGGAGAAGGTCTAAGGCAAAGTCATAAGCAAAAGTCCAGAGTGAAATAGGAGGTGGTTATTTAACAATCTGGGGCTTCCCAGGAGTCTCAGCAGTAAAGAATCTGTCTGCAAGACAGGAGACCAGAGTGGGGAAGATCCCCTGGAGAAGGAAATGGCAATGTACTCCAGTATTCTTGCCTGGAAAATTCCGTGGATGGAGGAGCCTGGAGTCCCCCCCAACCTCCTCTGCCATGGGGTCATAAAAGAGTCAGAACGACTTAGCAACTAAATAACAACAAGAATTTAAACATCTACGCTTCACTGTAGATGGTATGCCACCATCAAGAAAATAGCATCTTTCATTTTGTACTTAGCTTCCCCCCCTGCCCCTATGGTACAAATTTGAAAGTTTGAACAATGTAGGCAATAGGGAAAAAAAGTTTCTTTGATATGCTCCTGAGGAGACAGGTCAAAGATGCAGTATATTTTGTGTGTTTTAAGGGGTCTGTGTGAGCATGTAAACTCACACATACCCACACATACTCACACACGTGCACCCATGTACAATGGGGAAACAATTCTCCTTGATGATTTAGAGCTGCTTACAAAGCACATTTACAATTAACAGCCCCCCATCCCCTGCTTTTTGGCCATGATCTCACTTTCCAAAATCCATATGTTGTAACTGATATGAGGCGCCAACTGCTTTGCTGCACATGTGAATTTAATAGGGGCAAATTTAGACAAAATTGTTCAAATCTACCAGTCTATTTTCATCAGTGGCAACAGTACCACATTAATTCTTTTTTCCAAGCTGATGGTGAGGCTAGGCTTCTCTTAATGGATGATGGATCGTGCTGACTGCAGCCTGGCATGAGGATCTGAAGTGCTGGGTTGGAAGCTGGCCCCTCTGAGCTCAGCCCATGAGACTTAACCTCTGGGCTGCATGGCTCCCTCCTGAATTTTAGTTTTCACATTCCCACCATCACAGAGCTCTTGTCTTTTGTTGTCTCTACTCTGAGTAGGTGGATGGATCCAAAGAGATCATGGTGCCGGGGATTTCTATTGCATTTCAACCCCGCAGCTAGGGGCTGACATTGGTGTGCTGTTGTGCTCATCACTGTTTGCAACTCTGCTCCTTCCCTGGGCAGTTGCTTCAGAGTTATTTGCTTAGGTCTACTTTTCCAGTCTTTCAAATAATAGCTTCTTCTAAGTTTCTTTATTTCACTGAAGTATGGTTGTTTTGCCTGTTTTGTTCACTTTAATTTTGCTTTTAAATCACCTAGTATCAGCTGTTGTTGTTCACTCATTAAACTGTGTCCAGCTCTGCACCCCCATGGACTGCAGCACATCAGACTTCCCTGTCCTTCACCATCTCCTAGAGATTGCTCAAATTCATATCCATTGAATCGGTGATGCTGTCCAAACATCTCATCCTCTGTCACCCCCTTCTCCTCCTGCCCTCAATCTTTCCCAGCACCAGGGTGTTTTCCAGAGTTGGCTCTTCACATTGGGTGGTCAAAGTATTGGAGCTTAAGCTTCAGCATCAGTCCTTCCAATTCAAAGTTGATTTCCTTTACTATTGACTGGTTTGATCTTGCTGTCTACAGGACTCTCAAGAGTCTTCTTCAACTCCACAGTTCAAAAGCATCAGTTCTTTGGCTGAGGGTCATCTTACTACCTGCTGTTGCCTACGAAGACCAGAGGTACAGATTTTTGTTTCCATAAGATCCAATTCAAGCCGGTTAGAGTGCCAAATAAGTGTGAATACTGCTTAGAAAGCATATTCATACATCTTATGCTTTTGTGCCCTTGGAGAGGTTTTCTGGACCTAATATTATGATGCCATTACTATTATATGCATGAGGTCACTCAAAAAAAGTTGAGCTTGCACAAGTTCACCCAGTCACTGATTTAGCCAGCAGTTGAATCCAGTCCTTTGTCTCAGAGTGTTTGCTGATTCTACTGGACCACATCTGTTTCTGAATCTGGGGTCCTGAGTTCCACCAGCAGGCTGCTGTGGAAGCATTTTTATGGTTCCTGGTGCCCCAGACCTCCTCTCCAGATCTTGGAGTGAGGTAGAAGTGGAGGAAGAAACAGCTACCAAAACTGTGGGAACTAGTGAGGGTAACAACCGAAGGGGATCAGGAGGTCACAGATCCTAAAAGGAATGGGACATTCTCCAAAGCCAAGGAGGTTGGGAGATGCATCAGAGATGAGGAGCAGATAGAAGAATGGGTCATGAGTGAGTCTACAAGAGTAAAAGCAGCAGGTTGAGCATGTGAAGGAAGTTGTCCAGAATAGGTATCTTGAACCAGCTTAGTTGTCTAGTCGTAATTATAATTCCATGGATGGGGTTGATTGCTAAATAACCAGCGACTTTCTGAGCTGATATTCTCATATTGTGATACTGAAGTGTGACATTGATTTTACAATTTCTTAAAGGAATGGAGGGTTGCCCCTCCTGCCAGGTTATCCACTAAAGTTCATTAGGAGATGCTGGAAATGTGAAGAATCAATGATCTGATCCCTTCCCTCCATTCCCCAATTGAGAGATGATGAAAATGGAGTATTAACCGAAGTCAGACTACAGGCTGCCCATTCGCTTTTGTAGGATTCTTCAAGTTTCTGGTGGTTCTCAATGTATGGATTTCAACAAGGTCTGCTACACAAGCCCAGCCGCGTAACTGGTAGAGCTGAGAAATGAATACTGTTCAACTTGTGTCATCTAGAATTCTAAAGGGCAGAGAATTATCCAGGACAGATTCAGCTTTAATTTCATTCCTAGAGAGGCAAGGTCTGATGAACCTCCAGCTTCTCTTAAGGAGAAGTCTTCACTGTCTTGCCGCCTTGCAGTCTTAGGAGGGAACAGTGCCCCTTACCTCACATACTGTTAATGAACTAGATTTAAGACTTGAGGCCCCCAGATTGATCTCTTTTTTAGTGGAAACCCAAGAATTCCTCAAGAAAGACTGCCCTAGCCTTATTTTCATAAATGTGTGACTTGTTTAAATTCAATGCATGCTAAGTCACCTCAGTCCTGCCAGACTCCTTGCAACCTGTCTCTTATACACATCTCATCACCAGAGTGTGAGCCCATTACTCAGAGGAAGTGAACCCCAGAGATGGCTCTCCAGAAGAAATGACTAACTTAAGTCGGAGGTGCTTCCAAACTGTTTATGCCCTGTTGGACTTTCTGCCTATTGTTCCTCTGGCCGATGTCCTTCCCATTGATTTCAAGATTCGGATTCTAGGAGTAAGAAACTTTCACTTGGGGAAAAAAAATTTTAATTCCAATATTAGGCATGGGGGAAACAAAATTCAATGAGATTATCTACTAAGTATATTTCTCTTTTGATTTGCACTAAAAAGTGTTTTTACTGCTAGAATAGAAGTTAACCTCCATTATGATGATATTCTGTTTATTTATCTACTAATTAAAATGTAATCAGTATAGGTATAAAGTTTTATATCACTGGTGAATATTGTACCTGACAGATGCAATACATTTTCTACCTAGCATGTGAAACAAATATTGATTTAATGAAAACTGTAGAAAGAGATATACATAGTACTAAAATTAATTATTAAGCAATGGTGGTGGTCAACATTCAAGTACTAAATAGTTTAATTCTTCCTCCTAAGCCAGAGAACTCTTTTTTGTGGGACCAAAATTTATTATCCTTCTGCATTTATTCACTTCTTAATTTAATAAACATTTATTGAATCATTATCAGGTTTTCAGATAAATCTGATGAAAATCTTAAATGTTCAACATTTATTATTTAACTTTATAAAAGAGCAGTATTCCCAGTTCCATTCTAGGAGTTGAGGACCACTTAGGACCTGTAGTAGTAATGAGCAGCCTTCTTGTAGCTGATGGCTAGCAGGGACGTTAGATCCTTACAGTACAGGACATTGGCCAGTTATCTCTCTAAGCCAGCCAAAGGGGAAAGACAAGAGGTTCTGTGAACTAGGCACCATAAAATAAGCTCATCCTTTTCAAGATATTATCATTTGATTCTGAATTACATTACCTTTGAGCTTTTGGATGGAAAATCCCCTAACACTTCTTTGATGATTATCTCGCACCTTTGTCCATCATTCACATTCCATATATGTATGGAACCACTCTTTGCTTTAAAATAGATTTTTAGTAAGACCACACATCTCCTTTGTTTCTTGCTAACCAGTGATTGAGGCTGAGTCCTTGGAGCCATTGTGTAAATCAAAGCAGAGGAATAAACTCTGATTACCAAACCTTGGGACATTCTCAGTCAATTCTCAAATATTTCAAGTTTTGAAATTAGAACATTTCTAGTGGATTCTAGGATTCCTTCAAAGTCTGTTTTCTAGATGTATTTGGTAAAACATTGCATCATGATCATGATGACTCCTTATTCTTTTTTAAATTCAGACATCTTATTGTTCCTTGGCTCTCTCTTATTACTAGATTTTGGCTAATTTTTGCCAATTTTCTTCATATTCTTGTTGCAAAATATTAACTAATAACTCAGGGCTCTTATGTTTTGAAAGCTCAATTTTTCATTTGGCAATTCTCTGACTCCAGAGAGAAAAGTATTCTTCAGAATTAGAGGTGAGTCAATATCTAATTTCCAAAATGGAAGCCAAGGAGCCATATATGTATGGAACCACTCTTTGCTTTAAAACAGATTTTTAGTAACACCACAAATCTCCTTTGTTTCTTGCTAC
>SJYC01000871.1:0-18642 GCA_006408675.1 Madoqua kirkii
TTTGGCAATTCTCTGACTCCAGAGAGAAAAGTATTTTTCAGAATTAGAGGTGAGTCAATATCTAATTTCCAAAATGGAAGCCAAGGAGCCATATATGTATGGAACCACTCTTTGCTTTAAAACAGATTTTTAGTAACACCACAAATCTCCTTTGTTTCTTGCTAACCAGTGACTTTGTTTCTTGCTAACCGGTAATTGAGCCTGAGCCCTTTGAGCCATTGTGTAAATCAAAGCAGAGGAATGAACTCTGATTATCAAACCTTGGGACTAAGTTATAGAGGAAAGGTGCAGAAACTGCCAAATGTCTAAGAAAGTTGAGACGACAGTGGATTCAAATGGGTGCTGGGGCTCTGAGGGACCTCAGAGAGTTCTTATTTACATTGGAAAGGTCACAGGTGGTTAAGATAGAAGCAAAATGTTCTTTATGCCCTGAGTATTTCAGGATCCCTGAGTATTCTCTTTAGAATTCTCCAACTTAGGAAGTAAGTAGAATATACCTGCTTTTGCTGTAAATCCCAGTTTTAAACCCATACTGAAGGAGTTCAGAAGCTAGTTTCAGAGGTTTTAACATTCACATTGGGGTTCCTCATGTCCAATGGTGCCAAGGTAAAAAATATATGAAAGAGGAGATAGAGAGGATGAGAACGGGAGAATGTGTCTATCATGGGGTGAGAAGTCATTGCTGCTGCTGCTGCTGCTACGACTTTCTGAGCTGATATTCTCATATTGTGATACTGAAGTGTGACATTGATTTTACAATTTCTTAAAAGGAATGGAGGGTTGCCCCTCCTGCCAGGTTATCCACTAAAGTTCATTAGGAGATGCTGGAAATGTGAAGAATCAATGATCTGATCCCTTCCCTCCATTCCCTAATTGAGAGATGATGAAAATGGAGTATTAACCGAAGTCAGACTACAGGCTGCCCATTCGCTTTTGTAGGATTCTTCAAGTTTCTGGTGGTTCTCAATGTATGGATTTCAACAAGGTCTGCTACACAAGCCCAGCCGCGTAACTGGTAGAGCTGAGAAATGAATACTGTTCAACTTGTGTCATCTAGAATTCTAAAGGGCAGAGAATTACCCAGGACAGATTCAGCTTTAATTTCATTCCTAGAGAGGCAAGGTCTGATGAACCTCCAGCTTCTCTTAAGGAGAAGTCTTCACTGTCTTGCCGCCTTGCAGTCTTAGGAGGGAACAGTGCCCCTTACCTCACATACTGTTAATGAACTAGATTTAAGACTTGAGGCCCCCAGATTGATCTCTTTTTTAGTGGAAACCCAAGAATTCCTCAAGAAAGACTGCCCTAGCCTTATTTTCATAAATGTGTGACTTGTTTAAATTCAATGCATGCTAAGTCACCTCAGTCCTGCCAGACTCCTTGCAACCCCATGAACTGCAGCCCACCAGGCTCCTCCATCCATGGGATTCTCCAGGCAAGAATATTGGAATGTGTTACATTTTCTTCTCCAAGGTGTTTAAATTCAATGCTGTACAATTTATCCCTTCATTTATTTGTCCAAAAAAATTTTAATTCCAATATTAGGCATGGGGGAAACAAAATTCAATGAGATTATCTACTAAGTATATTTCTCTTTTGATTTGCACTAAAAAGTGTTTTTACTGCTAGAATAGAAGTTAACCTCCATTATGATGATATTCTGTTTATTTATCTACTAATTAAAATGTAATCAGTATAGGTATAAAGTTTTATATCACTGGTGAATATTGTACCTGACAGATGCAATACATTTTCTACCTAGCATGTGAAACAAATATTGATTTAATGAAAACTGTAGAAAGAGATATACATAGTACTAAAATTAATTATTAAGCAATGGTGGTGGTCAACATTCAAGTACTAAATAGTTTAATTCTTCCTCCTAAGCCAGAGAACTCTTTTTTGTGGGACCAAAATTTATTATCCTTCTGCATTTATTCACTTCTTAATTTAATAAACATTTATTGAATCATTATCAGGTTTTCAGATAAATCTGATGAAAATCTTAAATGTTCAACATTTATTATTTAACTTTATAAAAGAGCAGTATTCCCAGTTCCATTCTAGGAGTTGAGGACCACTTAGGACCTGTAGTAGTAATGAGCAGCCTTCTTGTAGCTGATGGCTAGCAGGGACGTTAGATCCTTACAGTACAGGACATTGGCCAGTTATCTCTCTAAGCCAGCCAAAGGGGAAAGACAAGAGGTTCTGTGAACTAGGCACCATAAAATAAGCTCATCCTTTTCAAGATATTATCATTTGATTCTGAATTACATTACCTTTGAGCTTTTGGATGGAAAATCCCCTAACACTTCTTTGATGATTATCTCGCACCTTTGTCCATCATTCACATTCCATATATGTATGGAACCACTCTTTGCTTTAAAATAGATTTTTAGTAAGACCACACATCTCCTTTGTTTCTTGCTAACCAGTGATTGAGGCTGAGTCCTTGGAGCCATTGTGTAAATCAAAGCAGAGGAATAAACTCTGATTACCAAACCTTGGGACATTCTCAGTCAATTCTCAAATATTTCAAGTTTTGAAATTAGAACATTTCTAGTGGATTCTAGGATTCCTTCAAAGTCTGTTTTCTAGATGTATTTGGTAAAACATTGCATCATGATCATGATGACTCCTTATTCTTTTTTAAATTCAGACATCTTATTGTTCCTTGGCTCTCTCTTATTACTAGATTTTGGCTAATTTTTGCCAATTTTCTTCATATTCTTGTTGCAAAATATTAACTAATAACTCAGGGCTCTTATGTTTTGAAAGCTGAATTTTTCATTTGGCAATTCTCTGACTCCAGAGAGAAAAGTATTTTTCAGAATTAGAGGTGAGTCAATATCTAATTTCCAAAATGGAAGCCAAGGAGCCATATATGTATGGAACCACTCTTTGCTTTAAAACAGATTTTTAGTAACACCACAAATCTCCTTTGTTTCTTGCTACCAGTGACTTTGTTTCTTGCTAACCGGTAATTGAGCCTGAGCCCTTTGAGCCATTGTGTAAATCAAAGCAGAGGAATGAACTCTGATTATCAAACCTTGGGACTAAGTTATAGAGGAAAGGTGCAGAAACTGCCAAATGTCTAAGAAAGTTGAGACGACAGTGGATTCAAATGGGTGCTGGGGCTCTGAGGGACCTCAGGGAGTTCTTATTTACATTGGAAAGGTCACAGGTGGTTAAGATAGAAGCAAAATGTTCTTTATGCCCTGAGTATTTCAGGATCCCTGAGTATTCTCTTTAGAATTCTCCAACTTAGGAAGTAAGTAGAATATACCTGCTTTTGCTGTAAATCCCAGTTTTAAACCCATACTGAAGGAGTTCAGAAGCTAGTTTCAGAGGTTTTAACATTCACATTGGGGTTCCTCATGTCCAATGGTGCCAAGGTAAAAAATATATGAAAGAGGAGATAGAGAGGATGAGAACGGGAGAATGTGTCTATCATGGGGTGAGAAGTCATTGCTGCTGCTGCTGCTGCTGCTAAGTCACTTCAGTCGTGTCTGACTCTGTGTGATCCCAGGGACGGCAGCCCACCAGGCTCCCCTGTCCCTGGGATTCTCCAGGCAAGAACACTGGAGTGGGTTGCCATTTCCTTCTCCAATGCATGAAAGTGAAAAGTGAAAGTAAAGTCTCTCAGTCATGTCCAACTCCTAGCGACCCCATGGACTGCAGTTCACCAGGCTCCTCCATCCATGGGATTTGCCAGGCAAGAGTACTGGAGTGGATTGAAGCATGCCATTGTTACTTTCCTAAGTGTGCTAGGTAAAAAGCAAAAGGAAACAATGTCTATTATAAATATTTCTTCTCTGTCCTGCACAATACCAAACTTGCCCATTATGAGGAGGATTTAGACTGGTATGTTGGTCCATGTTCATCTTATTTGTAGGCTCATTTGAGTGAGAAACACATGGTGTTAATTACATGCAAATGAATTGACTATGAGGCAGAATAGTAATGCTGGCTTTCTATTCTTGGTTCCTACTGCTGCCAGAGAACTGAATTACGTGGCAGAATTTCAGTCTGCTTTACTTGACCTGCAAAATGGCCATGATGGTCATTTCCTCAGTTGAGACAAAACATCTCAAAAGGCAACTGTGTGGCATAATGGAAAGAATATAGACTTTGGTATTTAAAATATCTTGGCTACAGTCAAATTTATGACATTTATTAACTATACACCCTTGTCCCAATCACTTAATCTCCCTAAGCCTTAATTTCCTCCATGCTTACATGGGGATAATAATACCTGCCTCACAGGATTGTTATGGGGATTGTTATGTTATGAAAGGACATAAAGTACATAAAAGTGTTTTGCAAATTTAACAAACATTTAAGCTCGAGTCAATTTTTGTGCCAGGAACTCCGCTAGGGGTTGATAATAAATTGGTAGAGAGCACAGTCTTTGTTCTCAAGGAATGGAAAGTCCAGAGTTGTAAATAAATAAATATAATGTTATTAACTCCATAATATAATATAGTTAATGGTGTTCAGCAGAAAGTACAATGGGATAAATGCCTAAGCTGAGAAATAAAGGATGAGTTAAGGATTGCATAAGCAGACACATGTATAAAAGTTTAAAGGAAGGGATTGTGCAGGCAGAGAAGGAGGATGGAGGCCTCAACTCCCTCCATGAACAGATCCAAAACGCATTTATGTGCAGAACAATTCTCACAGAAAACTAACTGGAAACTGAAAGAAAGCACCTTGTACAACCAAAGCTGCAAGAAGGATCTGCATGGAATCAAGTAGGAAGGGAAAAGACAGGGACAGGAGGTTGAGACCTGTGACCCCAGGAAAGGGGCTTAGAGGAAAAGAGAGATTACATAGGTGGAGATCCTTCCTGGGGAGTCAGCATTTTGAGTTATCCTATTGCGTGCCCCATCCCTGAGATCCCGTATGGAAAGATGCCCCCTTGGCTGGTTGGAGGGCCGATGGACTAATGGAAAGACTATAGGAAGAATCCACTTGGGAGGAGCACCAGAACATTTGCTTGCTCCTGAAACAGGGCAGAGAGGACAGATTAAAACTGCACAGATGGCTAACTGGTTTCCTGCAAATGTCTCAGCCTAACCTGAGTGAAGGTCCCAGCGGCCCTTTCTTCATGCTGCAGCTCCACATTCAAGCAAGAACCATCAGGATCAAGAAAAGAGCTCAGGCATCAGAACAAAGCCAGATCAGACTCAAAGCAGCATCTGAGCTGGGGACAGAGGGCACAGCCATTACTCACACTTACAGAGGCAATGTCTCAAAACAACCCTGACCACTGGCTGCGGCCACACTGCCACAGCTTGCCCTGGATACACTCCAGGAGTCCACATGGGACCTGCCTGCCCTACAGCACAGCTCCACATGAGGGAGGAACAGCAGAGGCTGAGGGAAGAGACTGACCCGGAGGGATAAAGGAGACTCAGACATGAGTGGCATCTCAGCAAGGCAGGGGCAGCCATTCCCGACGCACAGGCAGCATGTCAGAAGCAGTTGTGAACTCTGTCTGTGGAGAGACGGCCGCAACCCACACACCACCACACATTCAAGAGTTGCCATGGCCCCTCTGCTCCCGCTACTGCTCCTCTCAAGGCCAAGTGTGCTGGGGTGCTGTGCTAAGTCTCTCAGTCGTGTCTGACTCTGTGACCCCATGGACTGCAGCCTGTCAGGCTCCTCTGTCTATGGGGATTCTCCAGGCAAGTATACTGGAGTGAGTTGCTGTGCCCTCCTCCAGGGGATCTTCCCAACTCAGGGATCAAACCCTCATCTCTTGTGTCTCCTGCACTGGCAGATGGGTTTTTCACCCCTACTGCCACCCTGGGAAGGGCTATGCTGGGGTAGTGCTCACACTTAAAGGGAACAGAACCAACCTGGACCTGAGCCTCAGCGCTTCTGCTTCAGCAACTTGCTTCTTAGGCCTACCCCAGACAGCGTGGGGACAGCCACCAAGCAGAGCGAGCCTGGGCTCCCTCCTACCTCTGGTTCTAACCACTCATTCCATAGCCCTATCTCCCAGAGAGGTGACAGCTGCCAGCACACCCTGAAGAAAGATGTGACTTGGGTTCATGCCAAAATCCAGCTCTCCCCCCAAAACCACTGGGCACATTCAGAGTCTACAGGGATGCTCCAACATAAGGACATGCCTTCAAAACTTCATGCAGTTGGTAACGCCTCATCTGATCACAGAGACAAAAAAGTTAAGCAAAATAAGAAGACAGAAGAAATTTATCTCAGCCAAAAGAGCAAGAGAAAATTCATACAAAAATGAAACAGAAACAATTTAATAAATAAATAATGAAAATCATTAATAAAATGATGCTAAGTGAATTAAGAATAAGAATAGATGAACAGTGAGAATTTTAACAAGGTACAAGAATATATAAAAAAGAAATAGAACTGAAGAATATAATAACTGAAATGAAAAACACATTAGAAGAAATTAATAGACTGAGTGATACAGAAGAATCAATAAGTAATGTGATTGATGGAATAATGGAAATCACCAAATCAAATGGGAAAAAAAAAATGAATAAATAAAAAATGGATAACACGAAGTATACTAAAAATTGCATTATGGGGGTCCTAGAAACATAAGAAGAAGAAAAGAGGGGAGTCAAAAATATATTTCATTGTATTACAACTGAAAAATTCCTAAACCTGCAGGTGAAAACAGATATCCAGGTACAGGACACCCAGAGGATTTCAAATAGAATGAATTCAAACTGCACTAAGAATTATAACATCATAATTAAAGTGTCAAAAGTGAAAGATAGGCAGAGAATTCTAAAGACAGCAAGAAAAAAAAAAAAATAAAAAGAGGCCTTCCCTGATGGCTCACCCAGTGAAGAATCTGCCTGCAATGAGGGAAACCTGGGTTCAGTCTCTGGATTGGGAAGATCCCCTGGAGAATGGAGTGGCTACCCACTCCAATAATCTGGCCTGGAGAATTCCATGGGCATAGGATCCTGGAGGGTTACAGTTCATGGGGTAGCAAAGAGTCACACATGACTGAGCGACTAACACTAAATAAGTAAATAGGTTATCAGCTGATTTCTCTGCAGAAAATTTACAGTCCAAAAGGGACTGACATAATATATTCAAAGTGGTATAAAGGAAAAATTTGCAGCCTATTCAACAAGGATACTCTACCCGGTAAGATTTAGAATAGGAGAAATAAAGAAATTCCCAGACAAGCAAAACCTAAATATAATACTTCAGTACTAAAACTTACCCTAAAAGAAATGGTTAAGGGTCTTCACTAAGTGGAGAAGAAATGGCTATATCAAAAAGTAAGATACTATGGGAAAGTATTGTATTAAATTCATTAGTTGTTGTTCAGTTGCTAAGTCACCTCTGACTGTTTTGCGACCTCATGGACTGTGGCCCACAAAACTCCTGTCCATGGGATTTTCCAACAAGAACACTGGAGTGGGTTGCTGTTTCCTTCTCCAGGGGATCTTCCCAACTCAGGGATCAAAATCATGTTTCTGCATTGGCAAGAGGATTCTTTACCACTTAGCCACCAGGGAATAGAAAGGAACTACAGAAAAGGAAAAAATCCCACAAGTAAGCTCAAATATATGATAAAGGCTGAGGATCAACCCTTAAATACATTATTATGAAGATTACAACACAAAAATTGTAAAAGAAACTATAATTACAATAAATTAACAGTGGAAGGAAAAATATAAAGATGTAATAATATGACCTTTACAGCACAAAATTTGGGGAGGGAAATAAAAAAGTAGATCTTTTAAAATGTGATTAAATTTAAATGACTGTTGTAAATAAGTAGTTGTAGCTATTGGTCAACATATATAAACCCCATGTATGGTAAGCACGTATCAAAAACCTATAATAAATGTACAAAAACTAGAAAGGGACATAAGGATACCACTAAAGAAAATCTGCAAACCTCAAGCAAAAAACAGAAAGGAGGGGAAAAAAAACAAACCAGAACTATGAAAACAAGAAAAGAAGTAAATTTAGAATTGCAATAAGTACATGTTGTTTAGTTGCTAAGTTGTGTCTGACTCTTTGTGACCTCACAGACTGTAGCCTGCCAGGCTCTTCTGTCCCTGGGATTTCCCAGGCAAGAATACTGGAGTGGGTTGGTATTTCCTTCTCCAGGGGATCTTCCTGACTCAGGTATCAAACCCAGGTCTCCTGCACTGGCAGGTGGATTCTTTTTATAGCTGAACCGCTAGGGAAGCCCAATAAAACCATACCTATAACTTATCAAAAGCTATGCTAAATTTCAATGGACTAAATCCTCCAAATAAAAAGACTGATCATGGTGTATGATCACTTGAATGTACTGTTGAATTTGGTTTGCTAGTATTCTGTTAGAATTTTTGCATTTATATCCATTAAGAATTTTTTTTTTTTTTTACAAATTTCTTTTCCTATGGCGTCCTTATCTGCCTTTGGTATCAGGATTAAGCTGGTCTTGTAAGATGGGTTTAGGAGTGTTTCGTCTTCAGTTTTTTGTAAAAGACTTAGAAAAGGATTGGCTTTATGCTTCTTAAATGTTTTGTAAAATTCACCAGTGAAACCATCTGGACCTGGACTTCTCTGTTGTTGTTGTGAGGTTTTGGCTACTGCTTCAATCTCCTTAGTCATTATTTGTCTTCAGGCCTGCTTCTGAATGGGTGTGTCTCCTACCAAGTCTCTGGGTCTACTAGAGTGTCCATGACTGTGTTTGAGGGGCTTGGAGCCAAATAGAGGGCCCTTTCAGGATCCCTGAGGCTCAGACATGGGTGTCTTCTGTCTGGTCCGTGTGCAGGAGAACTGTCTGTGGACTGTGGCTAGAGGGACGGAAACCCTTTCAGGATCTTCAGGGCTACAGATGGGAGTGTATCCCAATAGTTTCTTGAACCAGCAGAACTACTTGTGGACTGCAGCTATGGCAAGGTTTGATATCAGTATACGGCTCTTCAGGATCATTAGAGATACAGCCTGGAGGGTTTTCTGTCGTGTCTCTGAACCAGTGGGCCTGCTCATGGACTGGGAGCGGGTCGATTCATTCTAAAGTGTGAGGGGAACCAACAAAGGGAGGTAAACTTCACTTTGAAATCTTCTGCAAATCTCTGTACTTACTTCAAACTCTTGAATTCGAATACATATGTTTACTTGAGATCACAAAGGAGTGGCAGAGGGATTGGGACAGGCCTCCAGGCTAGAGGGATGGAAACCCTTTCAGGATCTTCAGGGCTACAGATGGGAGTGTATCCCAATAGTTTCTTGAACCAGCAGAACTACTTGTGGACTGCAGCTATGGCAAGGTTTGATATCAGTATACGGCTCTTCAGGATCATTAGAGATACAGCCTGGAGGGTTTTCTGTCGTGTCTCTGAACCAGTGGGCCTGCTCATGGACTGGGAGCGGGTCGATTCATTCTAAAGTGTGAGGGGAACCAACAAAGGGAGGTAAACTTCACTTTGAAATCTTCTGCAAATCTCTGTACTTACTTCAAACTCTTGAATTCGAATACATATGTTTACTTGAGATCACAAAGGAGTGGCAGAGGGATTGGGACAGGCCTCCAGAGATTTATTTAAGTCTCTAAAATTTCTGTGAATGACAAATTGGGGTTAAAACACCATATTCGGATGATTTAAGTGTAAATGAGCAGAAACATATGGATTAAATTTCCTTCCAATTGCGTACGAGGTTAACAATTAAACACAAAAGTGTGCTTGGGGTAAAAATCTTAACTGGGGCTTTATTAGATCCAAAATATGGGAGCAGTGGTTAGAGAGTCAGCAAGTTAATCAAGCAGTACAGCTTGCCATGAGAAATTGAATCTGGATTTTACTGTTTCTCTCCCTCCATCTCTCCAGGTTTCTCTCTGCCTCTGTCTGTCCCTCCTGGTCTTCCTTCCCTAACCAGCTCTGTGTTCAGGCTACCTCTGGGTTCTCTCAGACATCTTGAAACCACATTTTCCAGCTGTCTAAAAGCCATAGCCAGACCCTCTTCTGTTTGTAGAATTCCACCAATAACTTCCAATTTGAGAGGAGAAAAATCAGTAGCAGGTGTCACAGTTCTTCAAGTAGAATGTTGTTTATTATGGCTGTTCTCTAAAGAAATGTTAAGGCCCACACTACAGTACATAATATATTGCTTCATATAATTTTGCATTATAGCCTTTCCTTTATTTCTTCCTCTAGTCTTTCTACTCTTACCTTGGCCCCCAGCTTTCTCTTGCTAGATAAGCTTAATGCAAAGGAATTAAAAGCCATTTTCCGTATGTTTTTAAGCATGTCTGAAGAATGTGTTCATACATTGGTTAAACACTTTTTGATGATAGAAATTACATAATGATTATGGAGTTGGGCATGGGCTGTGGTCAGGGTGGTTTACCTTGTTCTAAAGTTTTTGATGAAACAGTGGTAGGGACTAGCACGAGAGGGTGGGGAGATTAGAGGCCAAACCCAAAACTAAGTGGATATATTTGTGATTGCTATTTTTGTTTAAAAGTGGAATGTTTTAGCTTTCAAAAGAAATGCTATAGGCTTTAAGAAAAAAACTGTAAGTAATTAGGAATTAGGGAAAACTATGCAAGCTAGGAGGTTTGAACAGAGCAAAGGGGCAAACTTAGACATTGTCCCATTCCTTTTCCCACTCTATGGGACAGGTGACAATGAAATGCTGAAATCCAGGGTTCTTAATATGGCACAGGAGAAAGATGAGTGATTTTTTTTCTAGATTATGCAGTTTAATGAATTTCCATAGGTTCATACAGTTGTATAAATATGGCTACAATCAATATATAAAGCAATTGATATATATGACAACATCAAAAAGTTTCCTCCTATCCCCTTTCAAACCCACTCTGATTCCCATCTTCAAATAACCACTGACTTTACTTTATCACTGAGGTTTGCCTTTTAGAACTACATAAATAGAGTGATAGAGTGTATATGATTTTTTTATCTGTAACTCTTCACTCAGCAAAATTATCTTGATATTCTCCAAGATATTTTTGTTCATTTTTATTGCTGTGTAAATTTCCCCAGAGTTTGTGTGTGTGTACATATCCTTTCATCAGTTGGTGAACATGTGAATTGATTTTGTTTTCTGCTTTTATGAATAATACTTCTATGAGTGTTGGAATTTGAAAGAAGTTTATTAGGAATTTTTTGTTTAGGCCATGCCATGAGACATGTGGATCTTAATTCCCTGATCAGGGATAGAACACATGCCCTCTACTATGGGAGCTCAGAATCTTAATCACTAGACTGTCAGGGAAGCCCCTACGAGCATTTTAAAAAAGTCTGTGTGTGTACATCTGGTTTTGTTTCTCTTCAATAAAAACCAAGGACAGATGAACATGTGTTTGACTTTGTAAGATACTGTCAAACTGCTTCACAAATGTTTGTACCATTTTACAATTCCATCAGCAGTTTTGTTTGTTCTGCATCATTAGCGGTAGAAATCTTACCTATTTTATTAAAATGGTAGTTTGGGTTTCCCAGGTGGCTCAGTGGTAAATAATCCACCTGCAGTGCAGGAGACATGGGTTTAATCCCTAGGTGGGGAAGATCCCCTGGAGAGGGAAATGGCAACCCTCTCCAGATTCTTGCCTGGGAAATCCCATGGACAGAGGAGTCTGGAGGTCCATGGGATCACAAACAGTCAGACATGACTTAGTGACTAAAACAGCAACAAATTGTAGGTTACTGTGGTTGTTTTTATTTCTTACGGTAAAATACACATAATAAATTTTATTATCTTAATCATTTTTCAATGCACAGTTCATTCACAGTGCTGGGCTAACATCACCATTATCCATTTTCAGAATGTTTTCATCATCATAAATAGGAACTGTGATCATTAAAAAATAACACCCCACTCTTTTCTCCCCTGAAAACCTGGTCACCTCTATTCTACTTAATATCTATGAATTTGCTTGTTGTAGGTACTTCAGATATATGAATTCATACTATATTTATCTTTTTGTGTCTGATTTCTTTCACTCAACATAATATTTTGAGATATCATCCAAGTTGTAACATGTATTACAATTTTTACTTTTTAAAGTTTGAATCATATTCTGTCGTCTCTCTCTCACTCTACAGATTCTGTTTATCTGTCCATTTTCAACCTTTAAAGTACATCGTTTGGGTTGTTTTATATCTTGTGAATACTGTTGCTATGCACATTGGTGTACAGACATTTGAGTCCTGTTTTTGATTTCTTTGATGCATATTTAGAAGTAGGACCACTGGATCATATAGTGATTCTGTTTAACTTTTTGAGAAACCACCAAACTGTTTCCTAGTGACTGTAAAACTTTACACATTCACAAGCAAACCCTGAGGGTTCTGCTCTTTCTGCATCTTCATCAACACTAGTTATTTTCCATTTTGGAAAAAAAAAATAGCCATTCTAAATGCTAAGTAGTATCTTCCTCTGTTTTGATTTGCATTTCCCTAATGACCACTGACGTTCAGCACTTTTCATGGTCTTCAGTTCAGTTCAGTCCCTCAGTCATGTCTGACTCTTTGTGACCCCCTGGACTACAGCGTGGGCGCCAGGCTTCCCTGTCCATCACCAGCTCCTGGAGTTTGCTCAAACTCATGTCCATCGAGTTGGTGATGCCATCCAATGTCTCATCCTCTGTCATCCCCTTATCCTGCCTTCAATCTTTCCCAGCATCAGGGTCTTTTCCAGTGAGTCAGTTATTCATTCACATCGGGTGGCCAAAGTATTGGAGCTTCAGCTTCAGCATCAATCCTTTCAATGAATATTCAGGACTGATTTCCTTTAGGATTGACTGGTTTGATATCTTTGCAGTCCAAGGGACTCTCAAGAGTCTTCTCCAACATCACAGTTCAAAAGCATCAATTCTTCAGCTGTCAGCTTTCTTTATGGCCCCACTCTCACATCCATACATGACTACTGGAAAAACCATAACTTTGACTAGATGGACCTTTGTCAGCAAAGTGATGTCAATATGGTCATAACTTTTCTTCCAAAGATCAAATGTCTTTTAATTTCATGGCTGCAGTTACCATCTGCAGTGATTTTGGAGCCCAAGAGAATAAAGTCTGTCACTGTTTCCATTGTTTCCCCATCTATCTGCCATGAAGTGATGGGATCGGATGCCATGATCTTTGTTTTCTGAATGTTGAGCTTTAAGCCAGCTTTTTCACTCTCCTCTTTTACTTTCATCAAGAGGCTTTTTAGCTCCTGTTCACTTTCTGCCATAAGGGTGGTGTCATCTGCATATCTGAGGTTATTTTCCCCACAATCTTGATTCCAGCTTGTGCTGGAGTCATGGTCTTACTCACCATTTATATAGCATCCTTGGAGAACCGTGTATTCATGTCCTTTGCCCATTTTTAAAATTTGGCTTATATTTTCTGTTGTTGTTAGGTTGTAAGTGAAGGATTTTAATTATGGTCCCTCTAGTGTGTTTTAGGACAAATTTAATAAATATATGCTTATGTAACTATGCGCTTAGTGCTTAGTCCCTCAATCATGTCTGACTCTGTGACCCCATGGACTGTAGCCCACCAGGCTCCTTTATGTTGATTTTCCAGGCAAGAATACTGGAATGGGTTGCCATGCTCTCCTCCAGGGAATCTTTCCAACCTAGGGATTGAACCCAAGTCCCCTGCTTTGCAGGTGGATTATTTACTATCTGAGCCACCAGAGAAACTTCTATTAGCTATACTGCAGCAAAAAGTAGATAATATAGAGCTTCAAGCCTTTGATCCTCCACTTCTGAAATTCTGACCTGATTTTTGAAGCTGTTGTAATTGAAAAGTGAGAAATGTTAACATTCATGCTGTTATTTGATATCTCTGATATAAGGAAATCAATGCATTGTTTTGGAGGGGTGTTATGGAGAATGACATAGAAGATTGATTACTTATTTGTAATCATTTCTTATTTAATAATTGAACTCCATTCTTTTTGATCATTTAAATGTATATTTTATACTCTAGCCCAACAGAGAGTACTCTTAAGCTGTTCATAATGATGCTATTCTGTTTTTTATCACCCTTTGGTGAAACAGAGAGCCACACATGTAACTGTTAATAATGAAATGTATATGATCTTTCATTTCAATGAAATATGTGTTATTTGATGAGTAGTACTTAAAAATATGTTATTTGATTTGTAGTACTTAGAACTAAAGAGCTTCTTTATGAAGGTGAAAGAGGAGAGTGGAAAAGCTGGCTTAAAACTCAACATTCAAAAAACTAAGATCATGGCATCTGGCCCCATCACTTCATAGCAAATAGATGGGGAAAGACTGGAAACAGTGACAGACCTTATTTTCTTGGGCTCCAAAATCACTTCAGATGGTGACTGTAGTCATGAAATTAAAAGACACTTGCTCCTTGGAAGCAAGGTAAAACCTAGATAGCATATTAAAAAGCAGAGACATCACTTGCCGACAAATGTCTGAATAGTCAAAGCTATGGTTTTACGAGTAGATGTGAGAGTTGGACCATAAAGAAGGCTGAGTGCTGAAGAATTGATGCTTTTGAGCTGTGGTGTGGGAGAAGACTCTTGAGAGTCTCTTGGACTGCAAGGATATGAAACCAGTCAATCCTGAAGGAAATCAACCCTGACTATTCATTGGAAGGACTGATGCTGAAGCTGAAGTTCCAATACTTTAGCCACCCAATGCAAACTGCCAACTGATTGAAAAAGACCCTGATGCTGGGAAAGATTAAAGGCAGGAAGAGCAGCGGATGACAGAGGATTAGATGGTTGGATAGGATGTTTGACTCAATGGACCGAGTTTGAGCAAACTCTGGGAGATAGTGAAGGACAGGAAAGCTTGCCGTGCTGTAGTCCATGGGGTCACAAAGAGTCAGACATGACTGAGCAACTAAACAATAAATAATAACTACTTAGAAAAACAAATTTTCCTTTCTTAAAATAGTGAGACTAAGACTTCCCTGGCTGTCCAGGGGTTAGAGCCTGATTCCTGGTCAGGAAACTAAGATACTGTGCAGGATCCTAGGGGTAAGGGGAAGGAGCCTCATGAGGGAGGGGATCTATCTTTAATTATGGCTTATTCATGTTGTTGTACAGCCGAAACCCAGATAACATTGTAAAGTACTTTTTCTCCAATTAAAAAATAAATGAAAAGAAGTAAATTCTGAAGAAAAGGCTATTTGGATGGAAATTCTGTGATGGAAATAGATAAGTTCTAGATGTTTTGTGTAAGCCAAATTTATATTTTCTTATCATGTCCTTTCTTAAGCATTTTTAAAAGACAGTGGCAAGCTTACAATAGCATGATTCCATTTATGTTAATAATAATAGATAAGGCAAAAGACATAATTACATGGCAGGTGAGAGAAAATTATAAAATATTGTCAAGATGAAAAAAAATAAAGAAAAAAGAGTGAGTCTAAATTTAAGGACAGGGATTAATTACAATAGATAAATTCAGGCCTCATATAACTTAGTAGCTTAAATGTTAAGTGAACTAAAATTTTAGAGAAAGTATGACAATCTACATGTCCCCAAATATCTCAAAATACCTAGAAGTAATTGAAATACAACCATTTAAAATGCATGATCCCTTATTAACATGTAAATGCTCCTGGTGCAGATATTCTCGAACTGGGTCAGCTGTCCACATGTCAGTACTGACACATTAATTTCATCCTCTATAAATATTTACACTCATAATAAAAAAATATAAAGTCACCTTAAAACCATGTAAAAGAGAGCATAACTTTACAAAACTCTTTAAAACAATTTCTTAAGGATCACTGTTTCGACCCCATAAAGAAAAAGTCTTCCTAAACTGGCCCGTCATTCTTCATTTCCTCATTCTCAATACTAGTGGCACAAATGGCAGAGAGAAATTGTTTCCTCTAAGCCATTCCCCATCGTTTCCCTTAATTTGTGGCTGTCATTATTGTCTTCCATCCTTTACAATGACCTAGTAGTTCAGATGTCTTACCCAAAATCCTTCCCAGTAATGTGGCCTTATTTACGTCCTCGTGGAAGTGAGAATCATTTCAGTTCTCTTCAACAAGCTTCTCTATGGATACGGTCCATGAACTAAGAGTGGTTTTTATACTCTTCCTACACATTTTCTGAATTTTACTGTGCTTGTTTTGGTTTCCTTTTTGTTTTGTTTTATTGAAGTATAGCTGACTGACAGTATTATATTAATCTCAGCTGTACAATATAGTGATATGATATTTTATAGATTACACTCCATATAAAGTTATTATAACATATTGGCTATATTTCCTGTGCCATATATTACAACCAGACATGAAGGGAATTATGCTTAGTGAAATAAGTCAGACAGAGAAAGACACATACTGTTTGTTTTCACTCATTGTGAAAGTGTTAGTTGCTCAGCCGTGTCTGACTCTGTGGTTCCTTGGACTGTAGCCCGCCAGGCTCCTCTGTCCGTGGAATTCTCCATGAAAGAATACTGGAGTGGGTAGCCATTCCCTTCTCCAGGGGATCATTGTGACACAGGGATTATATCTGGGTCTCTTGCATTGCAGGCAGATTCTTTACTCTCTGAGCCACCAGGGAAGCCCCTTCACTTACATGTGCAATCTAAAAAATAAAACAAGTGAACAAATATTTAATATAACAAAACAGAAATGGACTCACAGATAAGAGAACAAAGCAGTGGTTACCAGTGGGGAGAAGGGTGGGAAAAGGCAACATGGGGGAAGGAGATTAAGAGGTACAATTTATTACATATAAAATAAGTAAGTTGGCTCATTTTTGTGTATTTAGTTCAGTACAATTTTATAACATGTATAGGTATATAGGCATGTATATCACACATATCTATAATGACATAAAAGAGTCTCATTACCTCAATGTTTCTCATGGTCATACCTGCCTGCCTCTCACTTACTTGGGAAACCACTCACTATACCTGCTCTCCATTTCTATTTTTCTTTTAATAAATGTTATATAGATGGAACATATAATATGAAACTATGGAGGGCTTATTTTTTCACTCACCATAATTCTCTTGAGGCTTATTCAATTGCTATTTGTATCAAGAGTACACTCTTTTTATTGTTGAGTAGTATTCCATAGTATGGAAGGATGTACTATATTTTGTCTAACCGTCCATCCACTGAAGAATATATGAGTTGTCTTTATTTTTGGCTATTATAAGTAAAGCTGCTCTGAATATTGAGTAAGTTTTTGCGTGAATACAGGTTTTCTATTTCTTTGAGATAAATACACCAAATGCAGTGGCTGAGTTGTTTGATAATTATATGCTTAGTTTTATAAGAAATAGCTGAACTGTTTTCCAGAGTGGCTATATCCATTTTATATTCTGTCAGGCAATGTATGGATTATCTAATTTTCTCACATACAGCATTTTCTGCTATTGCTATTTTTCCTTTTAACCAGTGTAAAGAGTATATAGAAATAGCTCACTGGGGTTTTAACCTGCAATTCCTGGATAGCAACTGATGTTATTATTTTCCATGTGCTTACTTGCCATATCAGTTTTCTCTTTACTGTAATACTTGCATATGTCTTTTTCCCTTTTTGAAATTTGATTTTTTTTCCCTTTCTTGACTGCTGAGCTTTGAGAGTTCATTATATGTTCTAGACACAATTCTTTTGGCACACATGAAATTTGCAAATATTTTCTCTCAGCTTAAAATTTGTTTTCCGTATTTCTAAAAGCAAAATCTTGAATTTGATGAGGTACAATTTATCAAATTTTTCTTTTATGGATCATGATTTTGATATCAAGTTTAAGTAATATTATGTTTGTTGTTGTTTAGCTGCTAAATCCTGTCTGACTCTTTTGTGATGCCATGAACTGTGTAGCCCACTAGGCTCATGTGTCCATGGATTTCTCAGGCAAGAATAGTGGAATGGATTGCTATTTTCTTCTCCAAATATTATATTTGCCTAGCCTAAATCCTAAAGATTTTCTCCCATGCTTTGTTCCTAAAAATTTACATTTTTGCATTTTGCATGTAAGTCTATAATTCATTCTGAGTTAATTTTTGTGTGAGGTATTAAGTCTATTTTGAAACTGGGTTTACTTTATGATTATTTTTTCACCTATGAATGTCCACTTTAAACCATGAGAGACAGTGTAGGGTATTTTCTTTTGGAGGTGGGGGAGAATGGATGCTGTTATCTCTAAATACATTTGTAAAGACTGACTTTATAAAATAAGTTGGTAAATGTTCATTCCTCTTCTGATATCTAGAAGAGATTGTGTAAAACTGGTGTTTATTCTTTAAAAGTTTGGTAAAATTCTCTAGTAACACCATTTTGGTCTGGAAGTTGCCTTTAGTAGAGCTTTTAAATCATGGATTCAATTTCTTTAATGGTTATAGGAATGTTTATAATGTCTAATTTTGTTTGGGTTTCTTGGTTGGTGATTTTTCAAGGAATTGGTCCATCTCTTAAAAGGTATTAACTTTATGACTACAATGCTTTTTATACTATTACCTTATTATCCTTTTAATGGTTGGAGGTTCTGCAGTATTGTAATATTCTCCTTTATTCCCATTTCTTTCCTCCACTCCAACCCCAATCAGTCTTTCTAGAAGTTTATAAACTTCATTAATTTTTTTGAAGAACAAGCTTTTGGTTTTATTGATTTTTTCTGTTTTACTTTTTAAAAGTTAAATGATTTATCTCTATTCTTTCTGTTTG
>SJYC01000873.1:0-13335 GCA_006408675.1 Madoqua kirkii
GCTGTTAGGGTACAGCAGAGACCATCCTTTCTGTTCTTTGTGTTTCATACACTGTCTTTCTCTACTATACTGCATGGCTTCCATCTAAAAGGTGTGCAGCAATTCACTTCCAAGCCAGGTGGTTTAGTACATTTTTCACTATTAAAAATGCAAATATAGACTGGTACTAAGAATGCAGTGAAGAACTGAGAAATGCTGATATCTGCTTATTTAGCATCTTGCAGTACAAACCTGGAATTTAGCCAGCTTTGAAACCTAGATTTGCATCTAGTTTTAAAGTCTAAGAAAAATTTAAAAGCTTTTGAAGTATCCTGTTTAATCACTGAAGTTCATCTAAGTTTTCTTTTCTACTCTATATAATATATGCCATTTTTAAATAAAAATTTCAAAATGAAAAAACCTTTGAAAAATGTTGATTTTTTTTTTCTTTCAACAAAATCTCTCATTAGCTGCCTTTGTGTGTAAAATAATGAGTCATTTATGTTTGGGTAGAGGAGAGGGAAAAAGCATAGTGACCATTTATTCTCAGAAACCACTGGAAGTTACTTTTGCGGGGGTAGGGGTAGAGGGCAGTGTGCTGCCAGAATAGCTGTGTTGGGGTGAGGGGATATCTTACATGCCAACACTGTCTAGGGGTAGTATGTTTCTTCTTTTTGCCTCTCTGCTGACAGTCATGGCTGGGATGCCCATCTCTACAGAGCTCAGATCTTAGCACCTGTTCAGTGTTCTACCAATTTCTGGTTCTAACACTAACCCATGTGACAACTAAAGCATGAATAGCAGAAATCAAGGACCTCAAAGCAATGTATCAGAAGAATGTGGTTCAGAGCTCAAGGCCGTTGATTTCTAATCCAATCCTGCTTTTACTTGATTTTATGGCCCTCTGAGGTTTAAAGCAAAGTGAGCAGACACACGACCTAAACCCAAGACATATTCTGGCCTCCGAATTGATTTTTGGGAATTAGCTTCTAAACTGAGAAACACTTCTTCATTAGAGACAAACATTACAGCTGGAAGGAGTCCTTAATCAGAACATAGGTTTGATATTCATTAGAGATGTCATTTTTTCTTGTCTTTCTGCCCCTTATTTAAGTCTAAGTCAATCTGTTTCTCTTTATATTTCTAAACCAAAGGTGTATGATAGATTTTTCATAAGGCTCCTTTTAACCAACAAAACTTTCTCTGGTTCATTGACATTGTAAAGGGTTTTTTTTTTTTTTTCACTTAACATGCACTTATTTGAAAAACAAATCTTGAATTTTTTGCCATTAGGCTCACTGCCTATAAAACCATCTGTTTGGAGAGCCCCTCTTGGGGTACCCTGCAGGTGCCAAAGTCTCCACAGCTGTGGCAGTTACACACTGATGAATCTGGGGAATGGAATGGACTTCAGATCAAGATGACCAATGAGATAACTGTACAACTCAAGCCGAAGCTTATGTTAAAAATTAAAAGGCCTTTATAGATGGCTTTTGTTTCTCTCCTGAGTCTTCTAAATCAGGAAGACAGCTTGAAACAGCCCTTGTGCTGGATATTCCTTGCATGGACAGGCTCCCTGAGAAACCAGAGGGCCAAGACATGGGCCCCAGTTGAGTTTGGAACAACTGGGAAAGGATTGTTATGACGACTGCTGTGGAGGTCAGACTCCTGCAAATGAGGGTGGATAGCTTTTCCAAGTGGGTTTTGGCAACCATTGATGTCAGCTGCACCTCCAAACTTCTTCTGTGACTTGTATTCTCCTAAGCTAACAGCTCCAACAAATGTAGAAGCTAATGAGATAAGGTGGCTCTGGCTATCCTTCAAATAGACCTGCCAGCAAAAATTCCCTTGTGGTGTAGACAAGTTAACTCTAAGTTGTTTAGGAAAGATACTCTAACAAAACTGAAGTTGTGGTCCCATTGCAAATTAGGATCTCTTATTTGCAACAATCATGAGCAGGTTTCTCCACCTTATCAACCAGTGTCCTCATGCTATTACACGGGCGCAGGACTTCTGGTTTGTATGTAGATTGTTTCTTCATGATTCAGTCACAACTATGACTAAAAGGCATAGGACAAGCAACCTTAAGGCATTTTTTTTCTGAAAAGAAAAAGCAGAGAACTTGTGTCCTTTATTTCAAATATTTTAATCATATTAAATAACTTAATTGAAAATAAGTAGCGTTACTGAGAAACAAAATAGTTAATTCATCCATGTGTCTTTTTAAAAAAAAGCTCATCCTTCATGTTCTAATATTATCCTCCCAAGTATTTACAGTACTTTATAAACCACCATCCATCAGTGCAGAACATGAGGGGCTGGTGTTACCAGAGCGTGCAGTGTATTTGGAACATTCTCTGCACAGCAGCCTTGCTGGTAGAGGTCAATAGGGGAACGTGCTCCTTTCAACAGCACATCTCTTAAAGAGTCTATGCAAGGTCTTTGAAGATTTGCATGTTTATAGCAGCAGTAAAACAGAGAAAAATGGAAATGTTGAAGAAGCTCTAGATGGCTAATCTCCAAGGAACAAGCAAGTCTGGATCTTGAGCATAAGTTTCTTCAGAGAAGGACTTTGAAGTTTGCTTCAATCTGTGATATCCTGGTAACGGTCTAAATTTGCCTCTACATGTGGTGGAGATAACTGCAACAAATGGTATAGATATGCCCACTTGTTCAGGTATTCATTCATTAATTTAAGACCATATTGTTTAAAGCCTCTTATATATAAGAAAATCATCTCTGCATTTCAAGGAATAGAGAGGTAAGACAGTCTTTGCTCTCAAAAACCTTTTTTTTTTTTTTTGGAGGGAGGGATCCATAAGTACATAGTGGTAACATGTGGTACACTGAGATAAACCTCAAAAACTGTACCAGATTCAGAAATGTTTTATATGATGGCATATAAGACACTGAAGAAAGAAACTGAAGGTGACACAAACTATACTGTGTTAACTGACTAGAAGAATTAATATTGTTAAAATGACTATATTACCCAAGGCAGTCTACAGATTCATTGCAATATCTATTAATGCCAAAGGAATTTTACACAGAACTAAAATAAATAATCATAAAATCTGTATGGAAACACAAAGACCCTCAATTGCAAAAAACAACCTTGAGAAAGAAGAAAAACCAAGAGGTACCATGAGCCTTGATTTCAAACTATACTACAACAAAGACCCTCAATTGCAAAAAACAACCTTGAGAAAGAAGAAAAACCAAGAGGTACCATGAGCCCTGATTTCAAACTATACTACAAAGCTTTACTAATCAAAAAACAGTATGGTACTGGCACACACACCAAAAAAACACATAAATTAATGGAACACTATAGAAAGCCTTAAAGGAACTCACAATTATAAGGGTGGAAATGGTAACCCACTCCAGTATTCTTGCCTAGAGAATCCCATGGACGAAGAAGCCTGTTAGGCTACAGTCCATGGGGTTGCAAAGAGTCGGACATGACTGGGCGACTTCACTTTCACTCTAATCTACAACAAAGCAGGTGAGAATACACAATGGTGATAAACAGACTCTTCAATAAATGGTGTTGGGAAAACTGAATAGCTACATGCAAAAGAATAAAAATGGGCTACTTTCTCAAATAATAAACCCAAAACACACCTCAAAGTGGATTAAAGACTTATGTGCTTATGTGTAAGACCTGAAACCATTAAACTTCTAGAAGAAAATAGGCAGAACACTCTTTGACATCAGTCTTAGCTGTTCTTTTGCATATTTCTCTCCAGGCAAGAGAAACAAAAGCAAAAATGAGCGAATCAGGCTACATCAAACTAGAAATCCCTGCATAGTAGAAAGAAACTACTACCAAAACAAAAATTCTATCTACTGAATGGGAGAAGATATTTCCAAATGATACTTCTGATATGGAGTTAATAATCAAAATATGCAAAGAATTCATACAACTCAACATCAAAAAAAAGCAAACAATCCAATTAAAAATGGGTAGAAAATTTGAATAGACATTTTTCTAAAGAAGACACGCAAATAGCAATAAGCATATGAAAACATACTGAACATCATAGAAATACAAATCAAAACCTCAATGAGACATCATTTCACACCTGTCAGAATGGTTATTATAAAAAGTTATTATAAGAGTTGGTGAGAATGTGGAGAAGAGGAATGCTTGTGCCCTATTGGCAGGAGTGTAAATCAGTGCAGCTACTCTGGAAAGCAATCTAGAGAACCCTAAAAAAAAAAAAAAAAACACACACACACACCACTATAGGGCACAGAAATTCCACTTTGGGGATTTATCTGAAGAAAATGAAAATATTAATTCAAAAAGATATGTGCATTCTTATTCACTGCAGCATTCTTTACAATAGATGACACATGGAAGTAACCTATGTGTTCATCGACAGGTGAATGGCTAAAGAAAACTGTATATATATGTATATACACAATGGACTATATATTTTATATATATATATATATATATATATATACACACACACACACACACACATACACACACACACAGTGGAATATTACTCAGCCATAATAGGAGAAAATCTTACCATTTGGGAAAACATGGATGGACCTAGAGGGTATTACACTAAGTGAAATAAGTAAGACAGAGGAAAGAAATACTGTATGATTTCACTTATATGTAGAATCTAAGAAACAAAACAAATGAACAAATATAACCAACAAATGAACAAGTGTAACAAAAGTATAGGTAACGAGTACAAATATGTGGTTGCCAGAGGGATGTCACAAAGCGGAAGGACAGAAATAGATGAAGAAGACTGTGAGCTACAGACTTTAGCTACAGACTTTCAGTTACAAAATGAATGAGTCAGTGGTATGAAAAGCAAAGTGTGGGATATATAGCAAATCATTATGTAATATTTTGTATGGTGACAGATGGTAGCTAGACTTATCATGGTGATCTTTTCAAAATGTATAGAAATATTGAATCACTATGTTGCATACCAGGAACGAACATAGTGTCATAGGTCAGTTATACTTCAAAAACAAACAAGTGAGCAAACAACAAGCTCATAGAAAAAGAGGTTACCAGAGGAGGGGCTTTGGAGGTTGAATGAATGAAATGAAGGTTGTTAAAAGGTATACACTTTCATTTACCAGAAATGAAGGTTGTTAAAAGGTATACACTTTCATTTACCAGATAAATAACTACTAGGGATCTAATGTATGATATGATAAATACCATTAACATTGCTGTACATAATATATAAAACTTTTTGTGAAAGTAGATTCTAAGAGTTCTCATGATGAGAATAAAATTTTTTCTATTTATTTAATGTTGTATCCATATGAGATGGTGGGTGTTCAGTAAACCTGTTGTGATAATCGTTTCATAATATATGTATGTAAAATCATTATACTGCACACCTTAAACTACTACAGTGCTGTATGTCAAATATACATTGCTAAAACTGGGAGAAAAAGAAGTTTGAGAAATAAAAGATGGATAATGGCATATTTGGGGGACTGTGGTGTTGGAGACGACTCTTGAGAGTCCCTTGGACTGCAAGGAAATCCAACCAGTCCATTCTGAAGGAGATCAGCCCTGGGATTTCTTTGGAAGGAATGATGCTAAAGCTGAAACTCCAGTACTTTGGGCATCTGATGAGAAGAGTTCTCATTGGAAAAGACTTTGATGCTGGGAGGGATTGGGGGCAGGAGAAGAAGGGGATAACAGAGGATGAGATGGCTGGATGGCATCACTGACTCAATGGATGCATGTCTGAGTGAATTTTGGGAATTGATGATGGACATGGAGGCCTGGCATGCTGCGATTCATGGGGCTGCAAAGAGTTGGACACAACTGAGCAACTGAACTGAACTGAACCTAATGGAAGGGTTTATAAAAGTATTGGGGTTATAATGAAAGAATGTGTTCTGTATCTAAATAGGTCTGGAGGTTTGGGAGGATATTTCAAACAAAGGCACAACCTGAATAAAAGCATAAGCATGGGAAAAATGCAAGTCAGGCTTGGAAGCAGTGAGAAGCTGGATTTGAAACTGTATTCTACCCTTGAATTGGCTTCCTGAGTAGCTCAGATGGTAAAGAATCTGCCTGCAATGTGGAAGACCTGGGTTTGATACCCGGGCCAGGGAGATCCCCTGAAGAAGGGCTTGGCATCCTACTCCAGTATTCTTGCTTTTGGAAAATCCTATGGACAGAGAAGCCTGGTGGGCTACAGTCCATGAGGTCTCAAAGAGTTGGATACAACTGAGTGACTAACACTTTCACTTTCACCCTTGGATTATCCAAGAAATTGATATTTCCAGTTGTCTCATAATCTATTTTCTCTAATTCATTGCTTTGTTCTTTACTCATTCATTTATTAATTAAAAAAATAGTTACTATGTAATATAACAAATATTTCCAGCACTGATTAAGTGTTGAGGATATAATGAACTAGATTGACTTAGATTCTACTCACAGATCATCTAGAGAGATGGACAAGAAAACAAGAATACTACCTATCAGTCTCCAGCTGCCGGGGATCCAGCACACTCTCTGCTTGGATAAGGATACAAGAATTCAGGTCAACCCTCTGTTTTTTCCCCTTTCCCTAAAAGTCACTCTCACTGGGATTTCCTCATAGAAATCTGCCTAGTTTCTGACTCCTCCCCATAAAATTGGATGTTCTGGACCGTTCTAGATGTATCAATAAACTCATCTGTAATATGACCACTGATGGGCTTCCTGGAAATTCAAACAGTAAAAACTCTGCCTGCAAAGCAGGAAACCTGGATTCAATCCAAGTAGGGAAGATCCCCTGGAGAAGGGAATGGCTTCCCACTCCAGTATTTTTTCTGGAGAATCCTATGGACAGAGAACCCTGGTGAACTACAGTCTATGGGGTCACAACAAGTCAGAAACGACTAACAATTTCACTTATTTAATGAATACTGACAATAACAAAGTAGGAGAGCAGTAAGTATGTTTGTTTATCTGGATATTTTGGGTTGACAAAAGTAGAAATTTAAGGATGCCAATTTGAGAATTCAGCTGCATATAGATGAGTTCAAGAAGGCAGACTAAAATTCTTTCCATGATGCTTTTAGAGATAAGTCAACTGAGAATAACACTTGGGAATAATGTAAAGAGTTTGCCTGAGTGTAGACTGTACTCTCTGAAACAGTCTTCAGTGTCTGTGATTTCCCATGGGAATAAAAGTCTAAGTAAATTTATTAGGTGATCATTTATTTTTGAAAAAAGAGTTAAATTTTGACTTTCATACAAATATAAAATGAAAAGTGTCAAGGATTTTACTTATTAATTAATGAGGAAACTAATAAAATGCTAAAAACTTGTTCAAAGGAGAATGGAAAGAGCAGGCAATCAATGATGCTGAAATGAGTTTGTGTAACAGATGCAAAATTGACTTATGTCATGGGCACAAGGTTATATGAATTTCACCTCCACAGGAAGAAAATTTCATTTGAATTTCTATGAATAAGCAGGGTTAGCATTAACATCTGTTTTCTAAACTAATTGAAAGACAGCTCCAAGTCAATGAAAAATGTAGTCTTCATAGTATTGTATAGCCCAGAAGGATACATACTAAACAAAGCTTAGCTTTCTTTTGAAAAGAAACTCAGTAATCTTCATGGCATATTTAAAAGCCTTTCACAATTTTTTCCTGACAAAGTCTTACTGTCATCTCTGATAAGAGAACAATTCAACGGTTCAGTTACATTTGGCGATGTCTTCTTCCCCATTTAGGTGACCCATGTATAAGCTAATTAGAAACATCAGCCATGCCTCTGGGAGAAGACATTCAACTATGCAAATTTATGGCTACAGACATGTGCAAAAGCAGTACAACTAGTTGCACCGGGGTGAACTGCATCAGAGGATAAGTAAGGCCCCTGGTTTGAGTGACAACTCCAACCACAAGGAGCAAAGAATAGTGCTTCTCTTAACACAGAATTAGCAAATGACTCTAACAACTAAAGAGAGTACTCAGAACTTTATTGTGTTAATCAGTGAAAATGGTAGTCAAGAGCTAGAAGATGTGGTCCAAGGAAAGAAGAAGAAATAAATTAAAGCAGGAAGGCACGCAGTCTCAAGTACTGCATTGTGCACTGTGGTAGGAGTTTGAGGAGAGCTAGTTATGCCCTACAATATTGAAAGCAACTTGTTCACATGTGGTGAATGGGAACAAAATCAAGGGAACTGATTGGCACAGAGGAGGGAGGAATCTACTGTGGGCACATGTGACAAACAGATTTCTGACTCTGACATATAATAAGCTAAATATGGAATATGTTATTATATAATTACATTATTATTATACAACGGAACTGGCAACATGCTGCTATGGTTCCTAAATAAGGGTATGACATGCAGGTAATCATAAACACCTCCATCTCTATAGCATTTTGTATGTGAATGTTCTTATTAATAACTCTTAGGTGTATAAACTGTTATTTCTGCATTTCAATGGAAGAGCTAAAGCTCTTGTTAATGGGAGGCGGAGGCAGCACTTATACAGCTTCTTCTGGTTTCCATCAGAAGAATGGAAAAGCTGCTTCTGTTCCACGATCCTGTCCTCCTATCGCGCTGCCCCAGCCAGATCCCACATAGATTTCTATGTAGAACCAGAGGTCAGGCAATAACTATCCAGAAGCCCAAACTATAGGAAAGCAAGACCCACCAACAGTGTCTAAAAGATCTATGACTATACTATGTCCTTAAGAGACCAGAAAGCTGTGGGGAACAGAGCTGTACACTGTGGACGAAATGCTGAATTTAAAGGAGTGGCCAGAAGGGTGCCTGAGGGAAGATGCAAAAGTGAGACTAAACAGCAAACTTCTTGGGAGAGTTGACCAGTCTGGGCATTGGCTATGTAAGTTACATCGGCTTTCCCCTTTGTTCTTTACAACACGCCTAGAGGTAGGTATTATCTCCATCTGTCAGATGTGGAAACAGGCACAGAGATGTGAGAGGAGACCCCAAGGTCCCTTAGGGTTTCCCAGGTGGCACTAGTGGTAAAGAACCTGCCTGCCAGTGCAGGAGACATAAGAGATGTAGGTTCAATCCCGAAGATCCCCTGGAGGAGGAACTGGCAGCCCATTCTAGTATAATTGCCTGGAGAATTCCAGGGACAGAGGAGCCTGGTGGCCTACACAGTCTATAGGGTCTCAAAGAGTCGGACACAACTAAAGCAACCTTAGCACTCACATAGCAGAAGCTACAGGCAGATTTTATTTTTTAATGCTTTTCGGGGGGAGGGGGGCTTCCCTGGTGGCTCAGCTGGTGAAGAATTCACCTGCAATGCAGGAGATCTGGGCTCCATCCCTGGGTTGGGAAGATCCTCTGGAGAAGGGAATGACTACCCACTCCAGGAGTCTGGCCTGGAAAATTCCATGGACTGTGTTGTCCACGGGGTAGCAAAGAGTCTGACACTACTGAACAGCTTTCACTTTCACTTTCAAGGTCCCTACCTTGTAAGTGTTAAAGTGAAAGGGAAGTTGCTCAGTCGTATCTGACTCTTTGCGACCCCATGGACTGTAGCCTACCAGACTCCTCCATCCATGGGATTTTCAAGGCAAGAATACTGGAGTGGGTTGCCATTTCCTTCTCCAGGAGATCTTCCCAATCCAGGGGTCAAACCATATTGTAGGCAGGGGTCTTCCGTATTGTAGGCAGACGCTTTACTGTCTGACCCATCAGGGAAGTAAATGTTAAGGCTGATATTAAAACCCAGGTCTGTCCGATCCTAAGTCTGCCACTGTTTTCCACTCAGCCCTATATACTCTTTGCCATCAAACTGATTACGGTTAATTGGGGCTTTTCAGGCTTCCCTGGTGGCTCAGAGGTTAAAGTGTCTGCCTGCAATGTGAGAGACCTGGGTTCAGTTCCTGGGTCGGGAAGATCCTCTGGAGAAGGAAAAGGCAACTCACTCCAGTATTCTTGCCTGGAGAATCCCATGGACAGAGGAGCCTGGTAGGCTGCAGTTCATGGGGTCGCAAAGAGTCAGACATGACTGAGTGACTTCACTTTCACTTTCAGGGTTAGAAGAAATGTCTGAGAGAATTTGGAAAAACTTTCTTTGGAGTAAAATCAATTATTGGAGCCAAATCTTATCTGATATATTAGTAGTTTGCACGAAGTGTACAATTAAAGGTTACAAAAGAAAAAAAAAAAAGATTATCTACGATCTAAAGAGAACATTCGGAGTGACCTAAAATTTGCAGCTGTAGTTGCTATGGGAGGTCAGGGTGGCAGTTGAGGAGGGAATGGTGTAATTGGGTGGAAAGTGTATTCTACCAGGTTTTAAAATAGACTGAAAACTCTTCTAGGCTAATGTGTCAGTCACTCAGCTGTGTCCGACTCTTTGTGACCCCATGACTATGGCTTGCCAGGCTCATCTGTCTGTGGAGTTTTCCAGGCAAGAATACTGGAGTGGGTAGCTATTCCTTTCTCCAGGGGATCTTCCCGACCTAGAGATTGAACCAGGGTCTACTGCAATGCAGGCAGATTCTTTAGCATCTGAGCCCTTAATAGCCATTAGATGAAGTATAAATAAATACTAATATGGATGGTATTTAATCAAATAAGAAAACAGAATTATATCTATTCACAATAAACTATGTTGCACAAAACCTATGAAACCTTATGGAACACAAAATTCATTTTAAAACAGCTATTTCCTTTAGATGGAATTCCAATTAAACACGAAGAGCTTAAGGATTTCCCAAATGCTGTCTCTGAACACTACATTGGGCTTCACTTATCATCTATTCTGAGTCAGTGGCATCTGACTTGAGGAGATAGTACCATTTTCCCACAAATTGCCTCAGATGAAAATCTAATGCAGTCTTTAAAAAATGAAGTTCAGAAAGGCCAAGCTGCCAGAGATTGCTTCTATTTCCTTTGACTTCAGTTGGATCCTCGTCCCAGCTGGCTCTCCAGGCTTGTTCAGATCTCTCTCATTTGTCCACTTTGCTATCAATACTGACTTTGAATTCAGCTCTTTGTCCTCAGATCTGCTTAAAATCATTTTGGGGACCAGGGCTCCCAGATGTTCTCCACTGAAATACCAGACCTCCAGCTAGCACTGTGGGGTGAGTTTTCTATAATATCCCATCCCCCATGGCACATTATTAAACAAAACACAACATCATCAGAGAAAAAGCTTGCATCTGGATTACTTTATGGAAGCCCAACAGTAATACCAAGGATAATGAGAACTTAATTGACCAACAGGCCTACAGAAGCAGCTAACGAGACTGCCTGACCTAGAATTTCTGTTTCTACCTTCATAGTCAAAAGGGGATTTCTTTTTCCCTAGCAATTTTTGTCTTTCCCTCCAGTCATCCAAGTTTTAGAAATATTGAGAAAACATCATGTTGAAATAACATCATAGAGCCTTGAAAGACTGAAACGACGTCATAGAGCCTTGGGCTTCTCAGGTGGTGCTAATGATAAAGAACTCGCCTGCTGATGCACAAGATATAAGAGATGTGGGTTTGATACATGGGTCAGGAATATCCCCTGGAGGAGGGCATGGTAACCCACTCCAATATTCTTGCCTGAAGAATCCCATGGACAGAGGAGCCTGACAGGCTACATAATCCATAGGGTCAAAAATAGTCAGACACGACTGAAATGACTTAGCACAGCACAAAGTCATACAGCCAAGCCTGAAATGGGGACATTTAAAATTTATATTAAAGATAAGATTTATATGACCCATTTTCATAATTTTACTAGACCAAAAGTTAAAATATCAGTTAGTCCAACTCAGCTGAAGGCATGGGGCCCCTCTAGTGACAGATGGCCTACAGTTCCCCATCAGGAAAGTCCCGCTTACTAGCCTTGATCTTGGGAAAGAGCTCTCCTCCCATGGTGGAACTTTGCCAGGGAAATTATGTTCCAGCCAGTATTAGTTGGGAAATCCATTTGTTTTGAGAATTTGGCTCTTCCTGGAGGCAAGGCGGTTGGTCAGATCTCCCATTCTTCTTCATTTTTTTCTGTGAGTGATTCTTTGCTTCCCTTCAGGGTAGTTCTTGCTTTTTCTCCAGCACTCTCTGCTTTCCCTAGTGACTGATTAACGTGCTGGCGTTTTGCCTTTCAAATTTTCTGAGATGTTGTCATGGCTCAAAGTGGCAGTAACTTTTTTATTTCATTTTCAAAATCATCTCTGAGGGCAAAGGAATGGTTTTAATTCGACTCATCCACAACCTGCTTTTTTCCCAACAGATTTTTTTTTTTTCCTATTGCCTTGTTTGGCACAATTCCTGATTTACTCTTGGCTAATTTCAAGGACAGGCAAGAGAGATGTTTACAGGTATCCTTAAGTTCAAAGTTGATAATAAATAATGTATTTATTAAACTTATCTTGCTGCCAAAGGCAAAATGAATAAAGATGTTAGCTCCAATGAAGATAACTGTATTTCTAGTCTTTTCAGAATCTTGCCTAGATCTGTAGAACATTTGCACATTAGAGAAAATCTTTAGCAGTGACTAAAGATCTCCAACCCCAAATTATCCTCAGCCTATTGCTTAATCACTGCTCCTTGGAGTCAGGGCTCAGAGGAGAAGCACACTTAGGAAAGAATTATGTATTTATTAAACTTATCTTGCTGCCAAAGGCAAAATGAATAAAGATGTTAGCTCCAATGAAGATAACTGTATTTCTAGTCTTTTCAGAATCTTGCCTAGATCTGTAGAACATTTGCACATTAGAGAAAATCTTTAGCAGTGACTAAAGATCTCCAACCCCAAATTATCCTCAGCCTATTGCTTAATCACTGCTCCTTGGAGTCAGGGCTCAGAGGAGAAGCACACTTAGGAAAGAATTTATAGATAGAAAACTACTGAAGACAACTGAATGGAATGAGCCAAACCATCCCAAAGTAAAAACCAAACAAAAACAAATTATTTGGGGGGAAAATGCTATAATCCAAGGACTTATTTATTTTTGATAGCATCGGCCATTGGCTGCATATTTTTGCTTTCTGTTTGATTTCTTTTATGAGACAGATATTCCTCCAAATTGCAGAGGTCCCCATTCTTCTTCTTATGCAGACTTTCCATATGTGCAGACTAATTCTACCCACTCTCCAGGTTTCCCTACTGCTGTTTAGCCAACCCCCCTTCTCTCTCTTACTTCCAAAATCTCTGGAGGAAACCTCTACGATGGTTGCCTCAAGACAGGGCCTGGAGAAAATGACAAACTAGGGGGAATTTTTTTTAGTTTTCTGATTCCCTTTCTAAATCTCCAAAGCTGGTAATGGTGTAGTCTTACTGGAAACATTGTGCAATCTGTTAGGAGTTTAGGTATGTATATAGTATTTTTGGAAACTGTTTTATAAATATGCATAAATAAACTTATTGCA
>SJYC01000874.1:0-22121 GCA_006408675.1 Madoqua kirkii
TCAGCCATTAAAAAGAATACATTTGAATCAGTTCTAATGAGGTGGATGAAACTGGAGCCTATTATACAGAGTGAAGTAAGCCAGAAAGAAAAACACCAGTACAATATACTAATACATATATATGGAATTTAGAAAGATGGCAATGCTGTGTGTGAGACAGCAAAAGAGACACAGATATTTAGAACAGTCTTTTGGATTCTGTGGGAGAGGGAGAGGGTGGGATGATTTGGGAGAATGGCATTGAAGCATGTATAATATCTTATATGAAATGAATTTCCAGTCCAGATTCAGTGCATGATACTGGATGCTTGGGGCTGGTGCACTGGGACAACCTAGAGGGATGATGCAGGGAGGGAGGAGGGAGGGGGGCTCAGGATTGGGAACACGTGTATACCTGTGGCAGATTCATGTTGATGTATGGCAAAACCAATACAATATTGTAAAGCAGTTAACCTTCAATTAAAATGAATAAATTTATATTTTTAAAAGGCCCAGGGGAATTTTAGGAGGGAATTTTAGGACTGGGAGCTCGTGTACACCTGTGGCTGATTCATGTCAATGTATGGCAAAACCAATACAGTATTGTAACGTAGTATAAAGTAAAAATAAAATTTAAAAAAATTTTTAAAAAGAAAATAAAATATGTTTCATTTGGAAGCAATCACACTTTATTATACTTTTTATTAAGGTAGACTTATATTCTAATAAATCTCTTATTTTGAGCTTTCGAGTTATGAAGTGGATTTCCTTAGAATAGCATGATGAAATCAGAGGGTAGATCAGAACATTAGACTTTGATATTTTGCTTTATGCCTGAATCATGTGCTGCAGTGGTATCTGTGTCTAAATACCTGGACAGTCATATGAGGTAAAGGGAGAAAAGCTTCTTTCAGGTGAAGTATATGCTTATATTTCCTTTATGCTTATCATGAGCTATAGTATATGCTTACCCTAGAGTCACCCATACCATTCCCATGTTTATCATACTTGCACCCAGCACTGCCCACAGTGCTGGAGGAGCCATCCTCAGGGGATGGAGTGTAAGGCTCTACTTACATGTAACATAATTCTGGCCAAGCCCATCCTAATGGATAGACTCCAGACCTGGAGAGGACTTGGGGGTCAATCACTGAGACAGTAATGGAGGAGACAGGTTGGCATCTGGGTTGACAGCAGATCAAGAATCAGATTAAACACTATCTTTACCACTTTCTAACCATGTGACCATGAATGCTTCTCCCTTGCCATGTTCCCTTCCATCTGGAAAGAATTTATGATAGGTTATAAAAATGGCCACAGATTCTTCCTCCTTCCTGTCACCATCTAACTTGGAATGCTCTTCTGTTCTCAGTGGGAATTGGCCACCTGCTTTCTTTGTGGAATGAAAGTATAGCAAACCTGATGCAAATAGAAACTGAAAAACACCTTCATGTTTGGTCAGATGTCTCCTGGAGCTCTTGGGAGCCATTTAATACTGTACAGAAGAAAGGCATCTCAAATAGGACCCAGTGATGGGGCTGCCAGTATGACAAACTTCCCAGTTTCACAAGGGGATAGCAATGTCATAAATGCCTTTTGGAGAGAGAAAGGGCAGAATGCATGTCAAAATTTCATCCTCAGATTTCCTAAAAATTTTCTTTCAATTGACTTTGAGTTCCTTGGCTATTAATTCTGACAACTTGTAATGTGATATGACTGAAGAAAATGAAATTTCCATCTATTCTAATTCCATGATGCTCTTTGACCATACAGGTCTGTAATTTCTTCTCCCAAACCTTCTGTGTTTCTGAATTCAGAGTTATTCAGATTATAGCCAACATCACGAAATACTTCAAATACTGTCTGCAGAAGCACCCCATAATCTAACATTCATATTTTTGCCACAAAATATGTAAATGTTTATACCTGGCATGACACATGAAAACTATAAATCCATCAGTCAGTTGACATGAATATTTGCCATGAAATGCATTTGAAATTTGGAAATACAGATAGGGACTGTGAATTACTACAAGTTTTGGGTTCTAGAAATAAAATTTTTCCTATGATATTGCTCTAGAGTTGGAGGGAGTTTGTTTTCTAAATTTGGTAGATGTGGGACTGGTCCTAGATAATCTTGTGTGCTCTATTCACTCTTGAATTTATTAAAAAGGTAAAATATTATATTAAAGGGCTAATACACTGTCTAATACACTGGGCTAATACAAGCCTGACTTAGCTACTGTTAGCCCATTGAGATGCAGCCCAGATTTTATCAGCCATAGGAACTTTACTTAGGGAGTAGAAACCCTTCTGTGCATGCATGCTAAGTCGCTCAGTTGTGTCTGACTCTGCAACCCCACGGGCTGTAGCCCATCAAGTTCCTCTGTTTATGGGATTCTCCAGACAAGAATACTGGAGTGGATTGCCATGCCCTCTTCAAGAACACTTCTGAGATTGAAATGAGTAAAATGCTGTGGGAGAATTTGAACTTCCTTGGACTTTTTATTCACATTTGATTTCTTCTCTGGATCGTAGGTCTCAAAGTGCTTTAATCGTTGAATTTTAATTTCTCCCTGAAATTAAATATAAAAAATCATAGCTGAACTTTAAATCTCTTAATCTTGAATGTTTTACGTTGAAAGAAATTTAATCATTGAACATTAGTGTCTCTCTAGAAAAGTTATAATGTCAAAGACTTCATGTTCAAATTTGGTACTTTTAGATTATTTTCATTTTATTCTGCATTTCAATATTTGATATCTTAATGATTTCATTTCATCTCATCCCCAAGTCTATGCTATGCTATGTTGGTATAGAATTGACCAGAGTTGATTAGATTCTGATCTGTTTTACAATCTTCTTAGAACAAAAATCTAAGCTTTTCACCAATCAAATCAGGAAGATACCTTGTAGAATTGGGCAGCAGCTCATGAAAATGAGGACAATACTGGTTCTTACCACAAAGTGGGATAGTGCAATTCAGGATGATAGTAGGCTTAATGGCTAAGTCTGATATGCTAAGGGAATAAACATCTAGGGACTATTACAGGGGAAAATGTTTTCCCAAGTACTGTTATTTCCTCCATGTAGAAGGAGCTCAGTCATGAATGCTCTGTGTATTTCTGTCTCTTTTACTGGCTTCACCCCCATGGAGTATGGAAAAATAGATCTGACTGGTAAATTTAGAAAGAACCTATTAACATATATTATCAACTTAGCTACTCTCCTCATCCTCTAGGACATAACTTGCACACAGAGCACAGGTGTCAGTCCAGCACTGCCACAGCTGGGTGGGTAAACTTTTCCAGTTCTGGGGCTCAGTATTAATACACCACTTTTCTTTAAGCTATTTACTCTCTCCAATGCAGGAATGCAGGTGTAATGAGTAAAAAAGTAACATATCAATCCTGTCTTTCTTATTTTTGGTTAATTCTTAAATTATTTCAGAACTCATAAGTTGGTTGGGAAGATGACTGCTATCAATTGAGTGCCCTTGAAAATTTTAATATTGTATGAGTTACTTAACCTCTCTCTACATACATCTTTATCTTTATAAAGATTTTTGATGATGAGAAGTATGTGATTTAATATATATAAAGCACTGCCTAGTGTGTAGCAAGGACTCAGTATTTGCTATTATCATTATTTCTATCTAGTTTGTGTCCAATGTTATATGGAGAAATTTATAATGTCAGAGAACCTAGGTAAGAAGAAATGCATATCTGCCTTCTAAGAAGTCTATTATCTGGCCAAGAAGACAAATTATAGAGAGAATATACGGCATGTAATATATATGACATGTAATCATGTGTTTGACTTTTTAGCATCCATACTCTGGGCTATGACAGATACCTAAGAGTAAGACTTGTACTTGACCTGAGAGGACAGGGAGCACTTAAATAGATGGATCATAAACACTGTCTTTGACATTTACTTCTGTTTCTTTAATTGGGGAGAGAGAGAGACAGTGTGTGTGTGTGTGTGTGTGTGTGTGTGTGTGTCTGTCTGTCTGTCTGTCTGTCTGTCTGTCTGTGTCTGTGTATGTGTGTGGTCAGTTGCTCAGTCTTGTCTGGCTCTTTGCGATCCCATGGACTATAGCCTGCCAGGCTCCTTGGTCCATGGAATTTTTCACATGAGACTATCGGAGCAGGCTGCTGTTTCTTACTCCAGGGGTCTTTTTGACCCAGGAATTGAACCTGTGTCTCCTGCATTGATTCATTACCACTGCACTACCTAGGAAGCCCATTAATTACAGTTTTCTTAAACATATATTTTTGCTAATTTCCTGCATGACTTTTTCTTTCACCAGATTGAAAACTCTGTAAGAGCAAAAACTGAATATTACTCATTTGTCTATCTTTCACGCTTGTACCCAGGAACACAGGTAGTGTATGTAGGCATGAGTGCACACACACACACACACACACACACACACAGGAACATGCAAGCATGAATGCACACACACCATCTGAATAATGATTCTATAAGAGAAAAAGAGGGAATGAGGAAGAGAAGAAAGGAAAGATCTATCTGACTGATCCGAATAGAGGCCTGAGCTGGGAGTGGAAATAGAAGGCCAATTAGACAGTCAGGCAAAAAGAACATGCATTGTGGAAGGGAGATTGAATCCGGGGCTCAATGCTCACAGAGGACAAAGGGTCTATTACCCTTAGTGCAATGGTTATTGGGTTCAGGGCAACAGATCAGTATATACCCCTAACTCTCTAGTGAGGAAGAATTTCTCAATATAACAAGAAGCTTAGGCTTCAGAGGTTCAAAACTGGGGTGGGTGCAAGTGTCCTCATGAGAGGATAGTAATAGAGTTGAGTGGACCCTGAGCAAACTGAGATACATGACAGCTACCAACTCTGCAATGCTGTTTATTTGGGTAAAAGGAAGAACTAATGGATACATCATTTAAAATCTCTCCAAAGAAAACCACTAGATTACTTTAAGTGTCTATTTTTAGATAAAAGTTGAAATTTCACAGTATCCTGTCAATTACTATCTAGTAATATTTTATACTTGGCACATGGACAATGCACAGATTTTCTTTAAAAGTGGTATCATTAGTTCTTATATACCTCCTAGAATTTACATGGCTTGACTTCCTCTGAAAGGTGACCTGCTGATTTTGACTAATGACTCTGCTAATGAATGTCACAAAGAGACTACTAACCTAATTGTTTTTTCATTTCTCACTGGGTGGGGGGGGGGACACGCCCTCTCTTTTGCAGTTTAATGCTTCCCTTAGCTCACAAAGCATCTTGGTAGAGAAGCCAGCACTAGAACTAATATAATTGTCCTTATGGGAGACTCTGCCTGGCCCCCCACCTCCAAGGGCAGTAACAGTGCTGGCATTCGTTCAAGAATGGCATGTCAACAATCATCTTTGTTTTATGCCTCTTTGTCATCAGTAGTTAATATTTCCTGGTGCATCAGAAAAGGATTACATCTTGATGCACAGGCTTCCTTCTCCTATTGATAGCCTTTGCAATTTGTCATAAATTGTTGGTCATTAAGTAAGCATGTCTTTTAAACACGACTGGCCTGGGAACAGTTTAGACTATCAATCCTTAGAAAAACCTACCGCTCTTTCCTAAGTCACATTCCTTTCAGCAGAACTGTATTATGTTGGGCTTTGTTCTATTTCCTGCTTTGGGCCAATAATGAGGCTTTAGTGTCCCTTGCTTGTTTTTAAGAAGGATGACATATTTCCTGCAGCTCTTTCTACAAGTAGACAGCTGTGGAAACATCACAATAATGAACCAAACATCTTGTGGGTACCCAAGGCAGCTCCTAAATATCCACTATCCTTTTGTTTCATGTTCTGGGAAATTTCTGCTAATAAAACCTGGGGAACCAGGCAGCATTTCTCATTCAAGTTCCTTGACTTTGGCATCAACCATGGTCTTTCCCCTTTGTCAACTTATGTAGCAAAGTAATACTTGGGCTTGGGTATTGTTCACAATAATTTCAATTGTCTTGGAACAGCCAATGATCCAGAGAGCAAAGGTTTTACTAGAATAAGAGAAAGACTTGAGGAAACATACTATACCTAGATAAGATAACTTGCAAACATAATGCTATGTCACTTAACTCAAAAACAAGTAAAGCTATAAATTGTGTTTATAAGTGACTTTTCTATCTTAATTCTCAGTGGAACTATCTTTCCTGCACATTTAGGGAGCGTAAACCATATGTTTAACACCTTAATTACACAACAGTGTATCTCCCTAGCCATTTATTTTTTTAGAATAAACTGGGGCTAGTTCAAATGCATTACAATTCCTCTTGCTGTCTTCGTATAATTCTATAATGTAAAATTTTCTTCATATGGAAAACCTATAAAAGTTAATGTAGGGCTTAATGAGTTATTATAAAATGAACTTCATCGTTACCATTACAAGAAACAAAATTCGCTTTAACATCAGAACTATTCCAATTCTACTTTCTCCCCCCTCAAATTTAGCCATGGCTTGCACTTTCGTAGTGATTTCTTCCTCAGCTTTCTTTGCGGTTTTATCACCGATGTGAAGTAAAAAAGTGAAAGCTGCTCAGTCATACCTGACTTTTTACGACCCTATGGACTGTAGCCTGTCAGGCTCCTCTGTCCATGGAATTCTCTAGGCAAGAATACTGGAGTGGGTTGCCAGGGATCAAACCTAGGTCTCCCACATTGCAGGCAAATTCTTTATCTTCTGAGCCACAAGGCAAGCCCCATTACCCATGTGAGCACTCCAATAACTATAGCTTTGATCATTTAAATAAAATAGATATGACTTTTGAGTCACAGTTACCCCCTTCATACCTTACTGTTCTTTACAATTTATCTGTTGAGTAAGAAGCATTTAATATGAATGGCCCCACAGTCTGGATTTTGCTGATTGTCAACACAAGGTTCAATTCAACACATTCGTCTATCATTGAGATTTGCTACAATGTGGATTTGATTAAACAAATCCTCACCAGACTCAGTTTCTCTTTATTGAGTAGGATTATCGGTGATGGTGTGTTTACAATAGAAGGCATTTGAAGTCTGATTGACTCTCTTTTTGTGATGTTAGTGGCAATACTGATGCTTGATGAATAGGTTCCTTAATATTTTGTGGGGTTTCCCATGGTGTCAGTCTAAATTTATCATTTATTAGATCAGAATCTTTTATAAGAGAAACTTCCTCTTATCTACAATTGGTAACCTACTAGAAAAGTTTATACTGAAAAGGAAGGGCAAATAATTTTTCTTGTCATTAATTTTCAAGATGATAATTTCCCAGTAATCTTTTGTGATGAATTGCTGCTGCTGTTGCTAGGTTGCTTCAGTTGTGTCCGACTCTGTGCAACCCCATAGACAGCAGCCCACCAGGCTCCCCTGTCTCTAGGATTCTCCAGGCAAGAACAGTGGAGTGGGTTGCCATTTCCTTCTCCAAGGCATGAAACTGAAAAGTGAAAGTGAAGTCGTTCAGTGGCTCAGTCCAACTCTTAGGGACCCCATGGACTGCAGCCTGCCAGGCTCCTCCGTTCATGGGATTTTCCAGGCAAGAGTACTGGAGTGGGGTGCCATTGCCTGATGAACTGCTAGTTTTATTTTTTAACATCAACTCAACCACATGAGGGCTTCCCTGGTGGCTCAGTTGGTAAAAAATCGGCCTGAAAGGCAAGAGATCGGATTTGGATCCCTGAGTGGGGAGAATCCTCTAGAGAAGAAAATGGAAACTCAGTCCAGTATTCTTGCCTAGGAAATCCCATGGACAGAGCAATCTGGAGGGCTATAATCCATAGGGTCAGAAGAGTTGGACGTGACTTAGCAACTCAACCACCTTCATGAACATTTTAATGGGTTTTAATCCACTGCAATTAGTATGTTTTTTTCAAGCACAAAACTGAGCTGCTGCAGAATGGAACCTCTTCAAGTTGACTCTTGGATATTTTCACAGCTTTGTCACTATCCAGTATGATAATTTTGTATATTTCTAACCTCCTAGAAGCTCTAGATTTCTTTAATAGTCAAATATGTTTTGAGACTACAATATGATCAATACGATGTTCATTTCTATCTGTTTGGTTATTGTTTCTAAGCCTCTTCAGTGGATACAGCTAGAAAATAAACTCACATGTGCTCCTGGGTGTGCACATATGCTCACACACTCAGACACACGCACGCACACACACACACACACACACACACACACACACACACCATGTGTTCATACTGTTTTACATCAAATTCAAAATCAGGACTAACTGGTTTTTCTCAAACAGATTCTATATTATTTCCTTTCTTCTCGGTAGTAGTAGTCTCTGTTGCAACTACTCAATTCTATCATTAGAGCAGGAAAGCAGCCACCAATAATATGTAAAGTATGGGTGTGGCTATAGTCCAACAAAATGTCATTTACAAACATAAAGGTCGTAGGCTTATGAGCTATAGCTTGCCAACTCCTATTCTCCATTGGAAATCTTAATTCTTGAAGACACAGATCATGGATAGATTAATCACTGCTCTTTTACTTGTCTCACATTACATACATTCAACAGTTTCGGAATAATGATAATAATACTACTATGAGCCATATACTTACTAAGACAGTTAAAATAGACTTCATTTGTAGTGCATATTCTGTTTCTTTCTATAGCTGCACTCTATCTACATTATCTGTGGATAGCTAGTGCCTGTTATGGGACTTCCCTGGTGACTCAGTGGTAAAGAATTTGCCTGCAAAGCAGAATCAGGAGATTCGGGACTGATTCCTGGGTTGGGAAGATCCCCTAGAGGAGGGCATGGTTTACTCCAGTAGGGTAGGTTTACTCCAGTATTCTCGCCCAGGAAATCCCATGGACAGAGGAGGCTGGCAGGCTGTACTCCATGGGGTCACAAAGAGTCAGACACGACTGAAGCTACTGAGCACACAGCACACATTGCAGGTTATATTTGTTCTCTCTTTTAATCCTCATTTAGTCCTAATTGTACAACTATCTATATATTAAATTTTCCTCTCCATGTTTTATCAGTATGTGTTTCTAATCCCTTTCTTTATCTGAAGCTCATTGTTTGGTAAATTCTTTAGGGAAGGCCCATAAGGAATAATATTTTCTGAGCTTATTCAGATTGATAATAATTTGTCTGTGCCCCTTGTACTTTCAGGAAATGGCAACCCACTCCAGTATCCTTGCCTGGAGAATCATGGAGGAGCTTGGTAGGCTACAGCCCACAGGTCGCAAAGAGTCGGACACGACTGAGCGACTTCATTTTTGTTTCTAATCCCTTTCTTTATCTGAAGCTCATTGTTTGGTAAATTCTTTAGGGAAGGCCCATAAGGAATAATATTTTCTGAGCTTATTCAGATTGATAATAATTTGTCTGTGCCCCTTGTACTTTCAGGAAATGGCAACCCACTCCAGTATTCTTGCCTGGAGAATCATGGAGGAGCTTGGTAGGCTACAGCCCACAGGTCGCAAAGAGTCGGACACGACTGAGTGACTTCATTCTCACTTGGACTTTCCTTTCCCTTTTCTTGTCTTAATATCTTACACAAGTTACTCTATTTTCTTCTCCCATAACGTGTTGCTGTCAGATAGCCTGTTGATAAACTACACTCTTCCCCTTATAAGTCACATGCTGTTTTTCTTACTTGCCTATTTCAGATTAGGAAGGAAGCCCACACTGATATGACCATCAGCACGAAGGAAGTTTGCTAGAGAATGTCCTCAGGGTTAACACTAGCTGGGGGCTGGGGGAGGAAAGAAAGGAAAACTGGGGAAAGAGAGAAGTTGAGCTGTGACGCAGTCGCAACAAAGCTTCACCAACCCTGAAGGGAGCACCGCAGCTGGTCTCAAGCGGGGAGAGGAAACTGCACCTGTTAATCCTAGAGCTGACCAGTTCCCTAGGAAGTGGATATGGTGTTGGGCATTGTGGCTCTCCTCAGCCAAGTAAGTTACTAAAGAGGTCATTAAAATGAGATCTGTCAAGCAACAGCTTCATAGCAGCTACTGAAATTTCAAAAATTAAACTTTAGGTTCAGTAATTTTTCTACAGTATGTCTCGATGTTGGTCATTCCAGTTCAGTATTCTCAGAGACATGACATACTCTTTCAATTTGCAGTTTCAAGCTATTCCTTATTTCAAGAAACATAAATTATTGTTTTTAGCATTTGTTTTACTCTCTTGTTTTGGTTTCTAACGTCAGAGACTCCCATTATACCTATACTGGATCTTGATCTTTCTTGCTTTTCTTAGTCTCTTACATCATCTCTTCTCTGTAAGGTATCATCGGTTGTGTTTAGCAGTTTTTATATTTTTCCAAGTTTAGCCCTCATTTCTGAAAAGATCTAATCTTCTAATTGTTTCCTGAGTACTGTCACTACATTTATGAATATTTCTAAATCTGATTTCTATTTCCCAGTTCTTATTTATGTTTTCTTTCTTCTAAATGATAATAAGTTTATAGTTTATCCTGAGGCCTCCCAGGGGGCACTACTGGTAAAGAACCTGCCTGCCAGTGCAGGAGACCCAAGAGACACAGGTTCAGTCCCTGGATTGGGAAGATCCCCTGGAGTAGGAAATGGACACCCATTCCAGTATTCTTGCCTGGGAAATCCCTTGGACAGAGGAGCCTAGCAGTCTACAGTCCATGGAGTCACAGAAGAGTCAGACACAACTGAACACAGTAGCCTTATATTTTGTTTTAGACCCTATCTTTCTGGCATATTTCCATTGCTTGTAGGGGTATTATTTATTATCTTTTTTCTTTTAATAATTCTGTATGAAATTTAACCTCAAGTCATTTCTGTGTTCTTTTTTTTTTTGTGTGAAACTAATTTTCCCCAACTTTAGAAAGAAATGTGGTTTAGGGAAGCTCTTACTCCACAGAGGATTCTATTATATACTGCTTCTTGTAGTTTTAAAAAATATGGTTTTTCGCTTCTGGATTTCCTGGCTCTTTACCTTTTCTCACTTTTACCTGGACCTCCTATTATTTCATTTCCATTTTCCCTATTCTTAACAATCTTGATTCAACTCCCAGAAGTTTCTCCTTTGCACATGGACCTACCTATAAAGAAGATTTGGTAGGTTAGTTTTGAGAATTTATTGCAAATTTACTACTACAGACCCATTGGTATTTACAATAGGCCTGTTTCAGTAATTTACAATTACATTGAGAAAAACATCTCCTAATTTCAGCTGCTCATCCAAAATTGGCCCATGACACTTCCCACCACACTGTGTGAGCTATTTTTAATTTCTCCTCTTCTCAGAGATTTCAGGCTAACTAACACACACAAATACTAAAATTATGTAGTTCTTGGCTGGTAGTAGCTTGTATTCATTCTTTTATTGTTTGAGAATTGTGTTATCCAGTTTTATTTTAAAATATCATCTATGGGTTTTTGATTTTGCTGTCTAAGTCATTCTGTCTTTTTTTCACGTTGGGTTTTGAAAAGATTAGAAAACAATGTAGCTGATACTGCTGCCTCTCTTCCAGAAAAAAAAAATTTAATTTGTTTTCTAGATGCTAAAACTATGAAACAGTCTGAATAAAATGTGAATGAAAAAAAGTAGAATAAGAGGTCTATGGTAAGAGATGCATTTTATATTTCATTAAAAGTACCTAGACTCCAATTTTTACCCCAAAGGCCACCAGACCTTTTCAAAGTGTTTCATTTCCTAGGTCAAATTTACTCTCTTGTAAACTGTTTCAGCCATGAATAAACTTCTAGCTTTGCTGTGACTCACTTGGGTTCAACTCTAGCTAAGCCATGGATTATTTCTGTGAACCTGGGGAATGTTTGTTAAATTATCTGAGGTTCACTTAAAATTTAAACAAAATAATATTTATCTTATGAATCTAATTTTCGCAGAATATTTTTACAATCTCTTTCTCTCACATCCCCTCAACAACCAATACATATCACAATGTCCAATTACTATTCCTTAATAGGTAATTTTTAAATTTTCTCTCTTCATTTCCACCACTACTGTTCCAGGCATCTTAATGCCAACTATCATATTCCATTTCTTGAGCCACTTAAATACTCTCCTCAATTACCTGCCAACATGCTCTTTGGCCCCCTCTATTCCCATTCCTTAAACTCAGCCAGAATAATTTCAAAACACAATTTTGTCAACCTCTTGCTTAAGTAACATTGACTACAACAAATCTTTTCTTAAAATTCTTCACGGTTTCCCATTGGCTGTAAGATTTAGGTGAAACTTGTTTTGCATTAAAAAAAAAAAAAAGTCTTTCCTCTATCTTTCAAGCTTATCCTACCTGGCTCTCTTCATTTGCCATCTCAATGTTGGTCACACTGCTCTGCTTTCTGCTCCTTGTCCTTGCCACGCTCCTTCTCTTCAAGGATTTTTCACATGATCTGTCTCTTCTTAAAATACTATTCTCTCCCTTTTTCACCAAGTTAACTTCCAAAAATGCTTCCTATCTCAGTGTAAGCATCAGTTTCTCCAGGAATTTTTTCCTGCTCTTCTGAGCAAAGCAGATCACATATAGTACCATGGACCTCTTCTTCAAAACATACAATAATAGCACATATTTATTAAAGTATATAATTAGTGCTCCTCCACTCCTATAGTGCTTAAACTCCAGGGAGCATTTTTGTTTACCATTGTAATCCCAGCACAAAGCCTGCACGTAGTATTTAGGAAAGTTTTTTACAAATAAATGAGTAAACAAACATTTTTAATATTTTGTGAAGATCAGAAAAGTTTACTTGTATTCTGAATTGGCTTAAGCTGTTATGTTTTAACAAGTAATTAGTTTCTTTTAAATAAAACTGTATGCATGCTAAGTTGCTTCAGTCATGTCTGACTCTTTGCAACCCCTTGGACTGTAGCCCACCAGCCTCCTCTATCCATAGGATTCTCCAGGCAAGAATACTGGAGTAGATTGCCATGCCCTTCTCCAGGGGATCTTCCTGACCTAGGAATTGAACCTACCTCTCTTACAACTCTAGGCAGATTCTTTACCAGCTAAATACTGTGGTTGGGAAGATCAGCCACTGATTCCTGGGTTGGGAAAATCCTCTGGAGAAGGAACCGGCTACCCACTCTAGTATTCTTGCTTGGAGGATCCCATGGACAGAGGAGACTGACAGGCTACAGTCCAGGGATAGGATTGCAAACAGCTGGACACGACTGAGCAACTTTCACTTTAACTCTTACGTCTCCTTCACTGGGAAATCCAAATAAATCTGAGTAGCCACCAGACTGCTAAGAGTAATGGAGTTAGTTGCTTGCTCCCAGTCTTACTAAAGGGCTTCCCAAGTGGTGCTAGTGGTAAAGAATCCATCTGCCAATGCAAGAGATATAAGAGGTGTGGGAAATCCCATGGACAGAGGAGCCTGACAGTCTGTAGTCCATGGGGTTAACTTGCAAAGAGTTGGACACAACTTAGCAACTGAAACAACAACAAAAGGTTGTAAAGCTTTGCCATGTTTACAGGACTGTTTTTGTTTGTTTGCTTGTTTATTTTGTGGCAAAATGTGATCTGAGACTTGTTTTCATTAAAAGCTTTTAGTGAGATTGCCTGTGTGTGCTAAGTTGCTTCAGTTATGTCTGAATCATTGGGACCCTATGGACTGTAGCCCACCAGGTTCCTCTGTCCCTAGGATTCTCCAGACAAGAATACTAGAGTGGATTGCCATGCCCTGTATTATTTTTGTCACTAAGTTGTGTCCAACTCTTTGCAATCTCATGGACTGTAGCCCATCAGGCTACTCTGTCCATGGGATTTCCCAGTCAAGAATATTGAAATGGGTTGCCGTTTCTTTCTCCAACAGCCTTCTGTACTTTTTGGCTATTTGAGAAAGTCATTGACAGCTATGCCTGAGGCCAAACCAAAGTGTTCCTGACCTGAAATTCTTAATCTCTGTGACATTTGGGGAGAATTTCCCTTAGGTTGTAACAATTAAGCTGCTTAGGGTTCCAGAGGTTTCTGAACTGTATGAAGTCAGATTATAGCTTTAAAGCAAAAATCATCAAAACCCTAACAGGTTTAGATTCTTGATTGATTTCTTTGCCCTAGATTATTGGTTGTGTAAAAGCCTGGAATTCTAAGATAAAAGAGTACAATAAAGAATAATGCAGTTCCTGTGTATGTGTGATTACTATAGGAATAAAGCAAATATGTAGAAAGGAACTTCCCTCATTTTCAAAAAATCTGAAGTCATTGTTCCCTAGCTCTATAACTGTAGCTCCAAACAATCCAGATAATTATGATTTATAATGAACATTCCCAGAGCACCTGAAGGCTGAGGTTCCTTGAACCCAGAGTGGATGAGTCACTCTTAACTTGTTTGTGCAATACTGGCAGGAAAACAATAAGATCATATCTCCCTCTTGAGCTAATAATAAGGTGACATACACTTAATCAAAATAAAGGGCACTGAAATCATTCAAAGGGGGTCAGTCTTCAAAGGAATCATTAAGAGGTGTCCTCTTGTTACCACAAAAACAAATTTCAGGCAAGGATATAATAATCATTCAGATGAGATTAGTGGTTCAAAATGGAATGATTTCACTTCCCTAAGGAACGTTTAATGAGTCTGGGGATGTTTTTGGTTGTCACTATTGGGTGCTGCAGGCCTCTAGCACATAGGGGTAGAGATACGGATAAGCTTTCTGCATCACACAGGATGGTCCCTCACAACATGGAATTCATTATCCAACACAAAATGTCAGTAGCCATGCTATTGAGAAACTCTAGGTTAGATCACAGATGGGGAGCAGCTGGAGCTTTTTCAGGACCTGCTATCATCAGACCCATGCAGGGCTGCCAAGTTGCCAAGTAGCTGAAACCAAGCTAAGCCCACGTACTTTCTGTTCCATCACACCCTTGTCTAATATAAAATCTAGTTTTCTCTCCTCTGTAACTTAAGGTGAAGATTCATAAAGGTGAGCCTTACAGTGTTTCTCTGGTAGCTCAGCTGGTAAAGAATCTGGCTGCGATGCAGCAGACCCTGGTTTGATCCCTGGATTGGGAAGATCCACTGGAGAAGGGATAGGCTACACACTCCAGTATTCTTGGGCTTCCCTTGTTGCTCAGCTATTAAAGAATCCGCCTGCAATGTGAGAGACCTGAGTTTGATCCCTGTGTTGGGAAGATCCCTTGGAGAGGGAATGGTTATCCATTCCGGTATTTTGGTCCGGAAAATCCCATGGGCTATACAGTCCAAGGGTTCACAAAGAGTCAGACACTACTGAATGACTTTCACTTTCACCTTCAAACCTTACAGTGATGCAAGACATTTAAATGAAAATTAAAAATGTCACTTGATTTTTAAGGCAGGTATTTTTGTTCTTGTACATTGTCTTTAAAACAGCCTTCCACAATTTTATGATTCTATCTTCCTCCACCCTTCTCTTTCCCTGCCTCTCATTATCCTTCTCATCTCTTTTTTTAAAAAATATATTTTGATGTGGACCATCATTGTAAGTCTTCATTGTATTTGTTACAATGTTGCTTTTGTTTTATGTTTTCTGTTTTTGGCCCCAAGGCATGTGGGACCTTAGTTTCCTGACCTGGGATTGAACTCATGTCACCTGGATTAGAAGGTGAAGTCTTAACCACTGGACAACCAGAGAATTCCCTCATCTCTATTAACAACTCAGTATATAGCCTTTTGTAGTTTTTTATGCTCATACAGATATATATATGTAAATACTCAGTGTAAGTATTCATACATACAAATGTTTCTCTTTTTTTTACAAATATTTCCTTTTTACAAGTGTATCTTCATATTATGCATAATTTGCTACAACTTGCTTTTCTCACTCAAAAATATTTCATGGAAATCTCTCAAAGACAACTTTTACAGTTCCCTTTCTTTCTTCTTTTTAAAAATCTTTCTTCTTTTAATGGTGTTAATTTTGTTTGATTTATTCAGTCATTCTCTGATTGACAGCATATTTTATTATTCCATGGTAAAACATTTAAAAATAATATTCCTCTGCAAATATCATTATGTCCAAAGGTTTTTATTTTCATGAAATAGAACCTTAAAAGTGGGATTGCGTGAGAATCTAGAATGAATACTCCAAGTACATCCAAAGGTAAGACAAGTCTTTTTAGATAAGACTAGAAATTAAAAATCTAAAGATGCTTTTGTATATATATACATATATATATATAAATAAATGGGAATACCTGTATGCAGATCAAGAAGCAACTGTTAGAACCCTGCATGGAACAACTGATTGGTTCAAGGTTGAGAAAGGAGAACAACAAGGCTGTCTACTGTCACCTGGTTTGTTTAATCTATATACTGAGCATAGTATGAGAAATGCTAGGCTGGATGAGTTGCAAGCTGGAATCAAGATAGGTGGGAGAAATATCAGCAATCTCAGGTATGCAAGTGATACCACTCTAATGGCCTAAAGCGGAGAGGAACTAAAGAGCTTCTTGATGAGGGTGAAGGAGGAGAGTGAAAGAGCCAGCTTAAAACCAAGATCATGGCATCTGGCCCCATTACTTCACAGCAAATAGAAGGGGGTAGATGGAAGTAGTGAAAAAGTTCCTCTTCTTAGGCACTAAAATTACTGTGGATGGGGACAGCAGCCATGAAATTAAAAGACAATTTCTTCTCGGCAGGAAGTGAAAGTGAAAGTGAAGTCGCTCAGTCGTGTCAGACTCTTTGAGACCCCATGGGCTGTAGCCTACCAGGATTCTCCATGGGATTTTCCAGGCATGAGTACTGGAGTGGGTTGCCATTTCCTTCTCCAGGGGATCTTCCCAACCCAGGGATCAAACCCGGGTCTCCTGCATTGTAGGCAAACACTTTACTGTCTGAGCTAGCCTAGACAGTGTGTTGAAAAGCAGAGACATTACTCTGCCAACAAAGGTCTGTATAATCAAGGCTATGGTCTTCCCAGTAGTCACATATTGTTGTGATCCATAAGTTCCGTAAGTATAGAACTGTGTGAATCGTAAAGAAGGCAGAGTGCCGAACTGATGCCTTCAAACTGTGGTGCTGGGGAAGATTCCTGAGAGTCCCTTGAAGATAAAATCAAGTCAATTTTAAGGGGAATCAGCCCTGAATACTTGTTGGAAGGACTGATGCTGAGGCTGAAACTCCAATATTTTGGTCATCTGATGCTAACAGCTGACTCATTGGAAAAGTCCCTGATGCTGGGAAAGATTAAGGGGAGAAGAAGAGGGTGTCAGAGGATGAGATGACTAGATGGCATTACCAAAGAAATGAATATGAACTTGGACAAACTTCAGGAGATGGTGAGGGACAAGGAGGCCTGGTATGCTGCAGTCCATGGAGTCACAAAGAGTCAGGCACGACTGGGTGACTGAACAACAACAACACATATATATAATTTTAAATGTTAATTAGAACTTTTAAACTTTTTAATTAACAATGTGTGTGGAAAATACAAACATTGTCAACAAATGACTATTTTTGGGAAATGTAACATAGAGGATGAGCAAAAGGAAATATTATAATATTTAAATAGCTTTTTAACTTCCCAGAAAATTTGATATGAGACACGCAGAGGCAACTCATTGAAAATCATATGCAAATGGGTACCAAACACCTGAAAAGATGTTCTAATTCTGTAGAAGCCACATAATTACATAAGCAAGTAGCAATGTACTCTCTTTGAACCCAAGAGACTGGTAAAGGATATAAAGGATCATAACACCTGCTGGAGAGAATGTGAGGAAATGAATATTCTTATGTACTCTTGGTGATAACGCAAAATTTTAAATCCATTTGGAAAACAGCCCAGCTTAATTAAAAAAAATTAATATCTGCTCACAGAAGCAACTATTGCTAAAGTGGTTTGTAAGACAGCGCAGCAGGAAGCAAGCTTCTCGGGTGGCGCTGTGGTAAAGAACCTGCTTGCCAATGCAAGAGACACAAGAGATGTGGGTTCTGTCCGGAGGTGAGAAGGATCCCTTGCAGGAGAGCATGGTAACCCATGCCAATATTCTCGCCTGGAAGATCCCATGGACAGAGGAGCCTGGCAGGCTACAGTCCATACGATTGCAAAGAGCTGGACATGACTGAAGTGACTGAGCACAGCACAGCACAGCAAGAAGGAGTTCTATTCATAATTTAAAGTGCAAATAAAAAGCAAAAATGAAAGCCAGAAATGGGTTTTGACCAGCGTACACACCTAACCTCCTCAGCGGATGGTTCTGCAATGGTATCTCTTTCCTGAGGTGCTGGACCCTCTAGTGAAAGTCTAATGAAACTGAAAGTCACTCAGTTGACTCTTTGCGACCCCATGGGTGATACAGTCCATGGAATTCTCCAGGCCAGAATACTGGAGTGGGTAGTCTTTCCCTTCTCCAGGGGATTCCCAAACTAGGGATCGAATCCAGGTCTCCGCATTGCAGGTGGATTCTTTTTACCAGCTGAGCCACAAAGTAAGCCCAAGAATGCTGGAATGGGTAGCCTATCCCTTCTCCAGAAGGTTTTCCTGACCCAGGAATTGAACCGGGGTCTTCTGCATTGCAGGTGGATTCTTTACCAACTGAGCTATGAGGGAAGCCCAAAGGCTGGCTTGTCAGGAGTGGGATTCGAACCCACACCTCCAAGGGGAGACTGCAACCTGAACGCAGCACCTTAGACCTCTCATCCATCCTGAGGGCAAGTCTAGTCCTGGTATAATCATTGTGGAGAAAACATGTCTGACACCCGACATGTAAACTGTCAGTTGGTGGCATTACAGACAAAAAGGCAGGATTCAGTGCTATGTTAGAAGTGGGACAACCATCAAGTGCGTGTGAATTCTAATTTGGGGGTAAATCGGAAATCAGCACCCATGGAGTCTGAAGAGTGGAAGGCACAGGGAGCAGTGAGAGAATAGTCTGGAGCATTTATCATGCCTGAGATGCTATCCTTCAAGCCTAGTGAACTGGTCCAGCCTAGGAGGGTCATACCCAGTGAAGAAGAGAGTCTTGGGTGAGCAAAAAGCAAATTCATGAATGGTGCTTGAGACGTTCATCTCTTATGTTCCCACTTGATTTAAGTGTTAGGCTCACAGACCTGGATGGTGTCTTGAAAGTCACTTTGGAAGGAAGAGAACTCTGGCACTGGAGCATTAGAATGTATATACACTGGGGCTGGCTTGGTCAACTCATTTCAACTTGAATGGGGACAGATTCCAGTACAGAGTATTTGTTGAGGTCATAGCACAGTGAGGATGTTCCGAGAAATTTCCAAACCTGAATTTGGGATGAGCTGTCTCATAAGAGTAAATGTTATTGTTAAGTCGATCAGTAGTGTTTAATTCTTTGCTACCCAATGGACTGTAGCCTGCCAGGTACCTCTGCTCATGGGATTTCCCAGGCAAGAATACTGGAGCAAATTATTTCCTTCTCCAGGGGATCTTCCTGGATTAGGGATTGAACCTGCATCTCCTGCATTGGCAGGTGGATTGTTTACCACTGAACCACCAGGGAAGCCCAAATGTTCTCTACCAGGTGTAAAAACGATAGCTAGTGGAAGTTGCTATATAGCACAGGGAGCTGAGCTTGGTGCTCTGCAGTGACCAAGCAGGGTGGTATGGGAGGCTCCAGGGGGAGGGGATATAAGTATAATTGATATACTTTGCGACCATGGGGTTGCAAAGAGTCAGACATGACTGAGTGACTGAACTAACTGACTGATGCACTTTGTTGTGCAGCAGAAATTAACACAACATTGTAAAGCAATTATACACCCTAAAAGAAAAAAAATGGCTTCCCAGGTGGCACTAGTAGTAAAGAACCTCCTGTCAATGCAGGAGACACAAAAGACCTGGGTTTGATCCCTGGGTTGGGAAGACCCCCTGAAGGAGGGCATGGCAACCTATTCCAGTGTTCTTGTCTGGAGAATCCCATTGACAGAGGAGCCTGGTGGGGCTATAGTCCAAAGAGTCACAGAGAGTCAGACACAACTGAAGGGACTTAGCGCATGCTCAAAAGAATGAAAAGAATTAAATGTTCTTTCAGGAACGTGATAGGCTCTTTTCAATCATGGCTGTTTCAGAAAAGGTGAATATATACAATCAGTATGAGTATAGGGGAACCTGTAAGGATAAATCCTGTTTCAGGTCAGCTCTGATGGGGAGATATGACTATCCTGAAGTCCTGTATCACTTTCTGCGTTCACGGTACTCCCAGGCCAGATGCCAGCATTGGCCCTCCAGAGCTGGTTTGTAGCGAGCGCAGGGTGTGCAGCAGGCCACTGAACTATATAAGGAAGGGGGAGCCTCTGCTTCCTCCATTCTTCTTCCTAATTACTGCTGAACAGCCTACACACCTGCCAAAATAATTTGAAAGGAGCTTGGTGTTAGAGCAAGGTCTGAGCCATGTACGGACTAACAATGGGGCCCCAATATGCAGGCCCGTCTCAGCAATCACTGAGATTTATGATATTAATACCCACAATTTCTCATAAAAGCAACAGAAGGTGTGCTTCCTATATGTCAGTGCAACTTGGCTTGGATCCCCAGCTTCGGCTCCTATAATCAAAGCCAACAAGGCCACCCTCCTCCCCACTGGACAGAGACCAGTATGTGGACAATTGTCCCCTGTCTTGGGGTAGCCACTCTGTCTCGAACATTCCTTCTCCCTTGACATGGGAGTGAGCCAAACTCTGTCATTTCTGCTTAGGGTCATACTTAGCAGGAGGAAGATGTTAACCGTAAGACTTTCTAAGTCTAAGAGCCCCGGGAAAAACTTGGCTGAAAGTCCAGGTTTGAGGACATTAGACTCGGAATGGATATGTTGACAGATCGTGTGCAGCCAAGAATAAACCTGCTTTTGTGCAGCTGAGTCACAAGACCCTTTGGTTCACTCGTTAATAACTGAAAACCCAGTAATAAGTTCCATATTTCATGAGCAGAGTCTCATACCAGAGATATTTCTCCATCAGTGTGTACAGGCTCTGGGCTTATATATCATGTTTATAATGGCTGCAGGTATATTCTGAGTTCTCCATGCTTTCTTAGGTACCAGATGTGCCTGCTACAGATAATGTTCAGATGTCTCTCGCCTTTCTAGAGTGTGGGGGTTTGCTTTGATTCTTTTCTAACACAAAACACAGATCTTAAATGGAATTAGTGTTTCACACGACAGACTCTTCTATAGCACTACTAAAATCGACAGTTGTCAAAAATCCACTTTTTGGATGAAGAAGACTTGGTAGAAGGGCTTCATTCTTTAGAAGAGATGTTACTTTCGTGACAAATGAGAGAAAAGACAATTACCATTTTAAATGAAACAAAGAAAATCAGGCTCTGGAAAACTTCTGTTGGTTCTGCAGCAAAGGCAACTTTTAAAAGTTGCCAAGAGACTTTAGTTAAAGAGAGAGAATTAACACAGACATGTCACGGTTATGTGAGAGATAGGAACTGTGAAATTCTAGCCTGTAGAAATTTTAAGGAGTTCTCTGGGAAACTAAAAATCTAGGGCAGGACTTCCATTTCTAGCAGCATGGGGAGCAGATATAATTTAGAACAATATTAACAAGAAAAAGTTTTAAATGCAGTACAAATTGTACTTAAAATGGGGGGAAAAAGGTGTTTTTGAGTCTAATTCATGGTTTTTAGGGAGAAGGAAGTGGCAGCCCACTTCAATTTACTTGCCTGGAGAATCCTGAGAATGGAGGAGCCTGGTGGGCTGCTGTCCATACGGTCGCACAGAGTCGGACATGACTGAGGTGACTTAGCATGCATGCATGCATTGGAGAAGGAACTGGCAACCCACTCCAGTATTCTTGCCTGGAGAATCCCAGGGACAGAGGAGCCTGGTGGGCTGCCATCTATGGGGTCGCATGGAGTTGGACCCGACTGAAGTGACAGCAACAGCAGCAGCAGCAGCACAGAGTTCAGAGCACAATGAATATATTAACCAGTTGAGGTGAGGTGAAGTCATTCAGTCCTGTCCGACTCTGCGACCCCGTGGACTGCAACCTACTAGGCTTCTCTGTCCATGGGATTCTCCAGGCAAGAATACTGGAGTGGATTGCCATTTCCTTCTCCAGGGGATCTTCCCGACCCAGGGATCAAACCCCGGTCTCTGCATTGGAGGCAGACGCTTTAACCTCTGAGCCACCAGGAAAGCCCATTAACCAATTAGTAACATAAAATAGTAAGATGGTAATCTAAGTTAAGGTTTTCAAAGTTC